>WWET01004685.1:90725-108254 GCA_011038615.1 Limnodynastes dumerilii | reverse complement strand
TGAAAAAGTTAAGGTAGGGTTTGGGCAGCGTATCTTGACAAAATACGTCCGTGCAAGGGGTGTGCCGAGGGGAGTGTAGCGAACTTACGTGCACGAAAATACGCTCCGCGAATAAACGTACGGCACACGTAGTTCTGGATCTACCCCAATGAGGGTAACTTGTTGCTGTTGTGGAGTAACAGAGCTTTCAAATTCACAAACAAATGCCAATTGTCTACTATATACTTGTGATCATAACATAACCATAACAGACATAATGGCAAAAGACAAATTCATCTTCAAGGACAAAGAAATCCTTAAAGTCTCTATGCCTCTTTCTTAAAACACATACTTTAATGTCATTGTGAAGGAGATTTCAGCCTTTCATCTTAGATTTGAAATAAAAAAAAAATTTTAAAAGAAGTTTTTATCGGTACGCAGTGTCACGTAATACTTCAGGTGGTCGGTGCATCAAGGTGGGCGCATTTTACTTCAGCTCCTGGACACCTTTAAAATCTGCCTTTTCTCCTTCTCTGATCGGTGGAGTTTGAGCTGGTTAACTTATACAATTTAAGTTGATACCGCTATCGGGAACTTGTGATTTCCCTGGAGTCTGCCTCTGTGTTTGAGGCCTCTCGGAGCTAGTGGCCATCTTACCTCCTGGGCCTGCTGTGACTGTGTTTCTGGAGCTGCCCCTGGGCTTTTGTTGGAGGTGACAGCTTGGGATTTTGTGTTTGGAGGGACTGAACAAATTGGGGAGGCATTTACTGGCCCTGTGCCTTGGAGGTGGAGATACACTGCTTGAATAAACGTGGAGCCGCCATTTTACAATTACCTGGTGATTATGATCCTGGTGTGGTGTGAACCTGGTCCTGCAGAACATTTCCCTTGACATACTGCTAAAGTAAAGTTAATATCTATATGCTGCCGGTACCCTTCTGCTGGATATTGAAAGTCAAGTGGATTGCCAAGATTTCCCCCTTTTACCTTTAGAATTGCAAGTGGCACCAGTATATTAGCACATAACAAATTGTGCTACACAAAGAAAATTATCCACAACTCACTGCATTGATTTTGATGAGACAGCCATTTTACAAACCTCGTGTCAGTGCAAGCTAAGGAGGGCTAGTGCCTTTACCCACTAGAAGCATCTTTTAGCTTTGTGGAAGCTATTCACCTGCCCATTGGATTTCAATTATCATTGTCTCGCAGCACTTTTGGAAATATAGACACCCCACTCAGCAGATATTCTGCACAGGGTGGGCTCAAGTTAATCTATGCAAGCAAATACCCTAAGTTCTGCTATTTCATAAGAACAAGAGGTCATCAGTAATTCACTTATTCCAAGGTTCATCTATAATAATTGACTAAGTGGTTTCCTTAGAACTCAATTTTTGATCAGGATCTACTGACTTTGATCAGCTAAACTTGATTACTACCGTTTGCCTTTGTTGAGTAAATATTGGTAAATCAATAGTGTAAGCAATAGCTTTAATGGCTGTTACTTGTAATGTTCAACCCGGGAAGGGTGGCAATGTGAAAGGTCCAGGGTTGTTTTCAACCCGGGTCTTTCATTTTGCCTTTCGATTGGCTCAGATTTGTCTACTGTTGCTATGGCAACAGTAAACAAATCTGTTTTTATCTTCGGATAGTAAAAAAAATTAAAAATTTAGCAAGTATAGGCCATGCTGATGCTTGTAGTGCTACAAAAATAGCATAAAAATAATAAATAGAAAGAAGTACTTACCATCTTGAATAGGATCCCATCTTCCAAGTTTTTAATCCGTGGGGGAGGTCTTAGAAAATAAAAAACCCTATGGACTGACGCAACTTATGTCCTGCACCGCAGGACATCCCAACGCTAATGACAGCTCTGCTGTCATTGGGGTGTATTTATACCCTTGGGCAGCCTGTGAAATCCCGTTTCCATGGTGACCAAATAACGTTTGTAACGGATGACAGGGCATGCTGGCACTTGTGGTTCTCCAAGCGCTAGCATGCCCTGCCATCCTTGGGCATGCTGATGATTGTAGAACTACAAGCATCAGCATGCCCTGAGTCACTAAAACCCGGGAAATTCAGTGGTGATGTGAAAGCATCACACCCAGGAATTTTTTCTTTTGACCCAGCACCTCTCCCCGGAAAAACCCGGGTTTTTCCGAGTTGGTGATGTGAAAGCAGCATTAGGAGGAGTCTGAAACAAGTAACACAGCAAACACGAAGGGCCCAGTCTTTGCCTTGGTCATTGAACTCATAGCACTGCTTCAGGACTGTAGTCAAACAGCATTTCTATTAACCTCATCAGAGATGTAGCAAAATTAAAGTTAAAACACCTTCTAGGCATTGCTTAAACAGGGAAGCACAGTGCAGAATTCATGGTTCCTTCTGAGAACAAAAGTTGAGAACAGTGCTGATGGCCAACACATGTGAACCAACCCGCAAGAGGGCTATTAAATCTGAAAAATGACAATTGCTTGAAGGACACACTTGACCCATCTGCTGGGAACAGCCAATAAAAGCCTCCCTCAACACTGTGTTAAATGGGTCATATAGCAAAATAGTGGCTCTTGAAGAGGATGTGACTTCAAAACTGTGAGTGATACAAAGAATCTATGACCATTCTTGAGAATTCACATGTAATAAAACATGAGGAGACCTGTGACATAATCATTGTCAACCTGTGCTATTAGTTCTTTTATTTATATGTTGGAAAACATTTTTGGTGAATGCTTTTTTCCTGTTTTCAGATTTAATATTATGATTGTACTGTAATGACTTCTGGATTGGGAACAATATCTTGCTAATAAAGCAACTTTATGCAAGTTATGCACATCTTATCATATTTGTTAAACATATTTTAATAGGATGAATCTAGACAGGTTCTAGAAGACTTACAGAAGGAGTTGGCTAAGGAAAAATCAGAAAGTCAGATGTTGTTGAAAAAAAGCCAGGATCTTGAAGTTAGTCTGGAAAATCTTCAGGTACTTAAAAATGGTCGTACAATATATTTTTACATTAATTCAGTCTTACACTAACAATTAGACAATCAGAAATACCTGAAATAGGGGAAATGATGTAAACACTGTTAAAGGAACAAATTGTACATTATCTTAAAACCAGTAACTTACAGGATCCCAAACAGCAAGGATTCACTGGGGGAAGATCATGTCAAATAAATCTTATTGAATTTTTTGACTGGGTCAGTAAAGTATTAGAAGAAGGGGGAGCTGTAGACATAGGTTATCTAGATTTTAGCAAGGCTTTTGACACAGAGCCACATCGCAGACTGTTAAATAAGCTGGAAACTTTGGGACTGGACTTAAAGAAAGTTGCATGGATATGATCTTGGTTACAGGATAGACAACAGAGGGTTGTAGTAAATGGAACCCCTTCTGGGGATAGTAAGGTAACCAGTGGACTACCCCAGGATTCTGTACTTGGATTTAATATCTTTATAGGTGATGTTGCCTGAGGTATCGAGGGGAAAATATGCCTTTTTGCAGATGACACAAAGATATGAAACATGGTAGACACGCCAGGAGGGGTACAGAAAATGAGGGGTGATCTAGGTAGACTGGAGGAATGATCAAGAGTGTGCCAACTGCAGTTTAATGCCAAAAAATGCAAAATCATGCACTTGGTGCACAAAAACTTAAAAGCTCAATATATCATTAATGGCACTACATTAGAAACTACTGAGGAGGAAAGGGATCTAGGAGTCATTATTACATGTGACTTAAAGGTAGCCAAGCAATGTAACAAAGCAATGAGAAAGGCAAGTCAGATTCACAGGGAGAGGAATTAGTAGCAGAAAGAGAGAAGTAGTGACTTCCCTTTCTAGATCGTTGGTACGACCTTACCTATAATACTGTGTTAAGTTCTGGAGGCCATATCTGGTCCATGGCATGTGTCACAAAACATCCCAAGAATGGCTAGAGGAGCTAAACATGTATAGCTTGGAGCAGTGAAGGGAGAGGAGGATATTATAGTAGCTTTCAAATATATCAAGGGTTGTGACCGGCTAGAGGAGGGTGGGATTTTTCAAAGGAAAAGATGTAATAGAACAAGAGGGCATGAATATAAAGTTGAGGGTGGTAGATTCAGATAAAATGTGTGGAAAAATTACTTCACTGAAAGGGTGATAGATGAGTGGAATAGTCTCCCATTGGAGGTTATTAAGGCTAACACATTAGAACAGTGTAAACATGCTTTGGATAAATATAAGGATATCCCAAATCTCAAACTAAATTGAGGGTAAATAGGGTCTAGTATAGTTTTATATACTGGACAGACTGGATGGGCCATGTGGCTCTTATCTGCCGTCACTTTCTATGTGCAACTGGTTTAATGAGTTTATAAACGTCTTAAAATGTTTGCATGCAGAACTCTATATTAACATATATATATTAAGAAGAAACACAATGGATCACTTTGGCACAAAACTGGAAATTAAAAACAACAATTATAGAGTTTTCTGTTTTTTATTTTAAAAGATTGGTTATGTTTAAATAACAAAAAGATACAAAGATAAGACCACAACTGTATCTTTTATTCACATTACAGACACTTTCCCTTTTTTATTTGAACAGAATGGGGGTGCCATATCAGACCAAATGGTCTGATAACAACTGCAAAGTAACATGTCAGCAAATCTATATTGAAATACAGGGGATGGGAAAAGATGAAATTCAACATTTAAAATATATGACAATATTATATAACAACCCGTTAGTCATAATTAAAATTTTGAAGCAGAAAAAATGTACACTCTTAGTAGTTACATTTTATTGTTTATATAGAAGCATAAATATACTAAGCGGTTATGTGAAATTTAATTTTCATGTATTGTGTCCTATGTTTTTTGGAAAGACCCTTCTACTATATTTAGTGTTACTCCAACTCTGCTCTGAATCAGCCCCGGTATGTTTAATTTGAGTCAAAATCTCCAAAGGGAAAAAGAAACAGGCCTTAAAATTTATTAACTCAGGTTTTACTAATATAAAGGTTACTTTTCTGAGCTCACTCTACTGCTTTACATGTACAGTGTTAAAAATTGCTGCACTTATACATAAGTCAGCTCTATTTCTTACATTTGGATTCAGTCTATATTGTTTATATTATGTATTTTTATTGCTCCCTCTAAGGAAATATACATCCAGCTAGTTACCTTTTCAATATGTTTAATGAATGGCACCTAGTGTATTTTATGTCAATATAATATAAATATTTTTATAGGAGCAATTTCAAAAGAGTTTAATGGAAAATGCTGACCTTAAGACATCGGTTGGCAATTTACAAGAAACTCAAATCCAGCTTCAGAGCACATTAAAAGGCAAAGAGGTAGGAAATTCTTTAACTTTATTTAACCAATTTTGTATTTGCCCTGGCAATCAAAGGTGATTGTGCTCAGTTATTCTTTGTCAAATACTGGTTTACTGGGACACATCTTCACTTGTAAATTTGAGGCAATTTCCAATTAAAACAAGTTACAACAGTCAGTATAAGTGTTTTTTTCTGATTATAACTTTTTTTTTTTTTATCTCAGGAAATAATAGATAACCTAAAAGCTAAAATAAGTGCTTCATCTTTGGATGTAGATAATTTTTCAAGGAAAATTGAAGAGCTCAATATGGAAATAAGCCAGGGAAAGTGAGTATAAAAATTATATTATTAAATAAAAACTAAACATTGCACAAATATCTATTTCCTACTTCTTTTTATTTTTTACTGACTCACGGATTCAAATGGTGCTGAAGGTGTGCATCAAACAAGTATATTAGGTAAGCATTGTACTTAAAAGCAAGGCAAGCGCTTTTTTGTTCATAGGTTCAAAGGTTTAAGATTTCTACATTTTTCCAACAATGTGTTTCTGTAGTATTAAATGCATTATATGGTTAACATAAGGTAAATAATGTCCGGTTTTCTTTTTTAGTCATCCTAAATATTATTGTTGACTAATAATTAGGGCTTTCTTTTTAAATTTATCAAGAGCATATATTGATATTTAAAAGTATTTTTTATTATTGTCATTATGTGGTTTGCAAGAGACTGTATTAGGAGTATATGCTGCATATAAGTTTTCATTGTTGGGCTTTTTTTGTTTTCTTTATATGCATGCTTTAAGAGGGTATGACTATACCCTATCTTTTAGACTGCATATACGCAATCTACGTATCGAAACGATACACAGATTCCGTACAATAGCTACTATGCATGCACAGTAGCTACTGTTTATTGAACTACGTCCGTCTATGGAAGACGGACGTAGTTCTGGATCCGGCCCATTGTGTTTAAATTGAAATTGTTTCTAAAATGATATTGCTAATATTATGCTGTTGGCTGCATCACTTTCTAAACAGAGATTGCCAGAGTAGCATCTACATGTCACGTATTTTACCTTACAAAAATTAAAGGTAATATTTGACTTACATGCCATATAGCATATAAAGATGAATGCTTAATTATAAATGTATTAAAATTATACAGTATGATTGTCAGGGTACCAGGTGCTAGAACCAAAGTTCACTAGATCTCCCTGGCCCTTAGATTCAGCAGTCACACAGGTAAGGAGGAGATAGGGGTATAATAATGCCTTTATTGCAACGCAGAACAATACAGATGAGAACTAGGGAAAAAAAGCTGTAAAAATATATATAAATAACACAAAACATGCCAGAAACTGTACTATTACGTATAAGTTCCCCTAAGAGTCTCTAGGCAGCAATGAAGTCCAGATAGTCCCACCAAGTGATTCTGCAGACTCCTATCTGGGTAAATGACTTAAGGATCCCAGCCGCTGGACCACGGCTCTCCACCAGCATGGTGGGCCGCTGGGTTTCAGGCTGCTTTTGGCAGACTCCCCAAATACCACAGTGTCAGTGAGCCTCTGAGGTAAATCCTTGAGGTTTTCCTAGGTCTCTCCACACTGCCCAGGATTTCTCTCAACCCAGTCAGGTCCAGATTATTTCAGCAATGTCCCTGAAATGATCATTAGTTTCCAACTGCCAGAGCTTCCTGTATAAAGAAGGGAACACAGTTGAAGATTGTCACGAACTGTGAATCTTTAGTGGGATCTGCCCGGGTTAAAGAAGGGAACACAGTTGAAGATGCAGTTCATCTGCATCCTGTTGCTAGACACTGGACAGTCTGACACAAATCACAAACACTGAACACGCTATAAGCTATAAACTACACATTTAAGTCTGCAGGGAAGACCAGGGATAAAAAGTACCATGTTCTTGTTTGACACAAGGTGTAGGGTAACTGTAGTATTCTGTGTCCCCCTCCTTTCAGCACAGTGATGTATATTTAATTATTAACTCTATATTACTTTCTCATTAACAGAATAATGTATTCAGAACAGAAAATATCTTATGACAAAATGTTCAATGAAAATGAAGAAAGGGCTAGACAGATTGATATTTTAACCAAAGACTTTACATCTCTTCAAAAAGATCTCAAGGTTAGTTTACCTTTGTTATGTGAAATATAGATAATGACAAAGGAATAATTCCGTTAATATATATATACCAAGTTAGTGAACGGCACTCCAAATAATTGAAAAAACTGCTCTTGGTGCGGTCCAAGGTGAAGGATAAATAAAGTTTGTAGGATGGACGCACACTGGAGACTTGAGGTATAGTTTAAAGCATAAAGAAATTTAATGTACGTTTAAAACGTTACATTACAGCAGGATGCAAGCGGTGTTAGTCTGTTCCGACGTTTCAATCCCCATACTGGGGATTTTCATCAGGGCACCAGCAAAAGATAAGGAGATATATATATAAAATTAAATGTGTAAGACTAATATTCAAGCTTTTTTTTTCTTTTGCAGTATTCTACATATATCTTTAACCAAATAAACATTTAATGATCAATGATTAAAGTAATACTGGTTTTCTAATTATGGAAAGGGAGGTTTGTTTATTGGTAATTTTTTTGTATATAGATTTGTCAGGGAAAAACAGTATTTGTTTATAGTGTCAATGTAGTTCTGTCTATAAAACTGAATACACATCTATCCAATTATCGGGCAGATAACATGATTTAAGATTGTTTAGTCCACTATCGCAAGATTGTGTAGGCTCCCATGATTTGGTTTTAAGAATTTACTAAAAATCATACAACATCTGATGATGTTGGACAAATGTAGGTAGTGAGACCTTCAGTTCAACCATTTGCCATTTTTTTGTGCAGCATAGGCAAATATCTGTAAAGTGTGTACAGAGTCACAAAGTTTTCAGCAGATGGTTAGATGAAATGATGATCGGCATCATCAGTACTTGCAATCCTCCTTAATATTATAAGAGCCTTTGCAGCTCATGTATGATTGCCTAGGTTTCTACCCATCTTTAGTGTATTACTACTCAGAAGAATTCACAATGTCAAGCTCATTAGGCACTTTTTGAAAATATTGTCATATTTCTGCATTTCTGCAAAAGTGTGAGGGGCTTTGTAATGTTCTTTTAGAGATTACTGGAGAAAATAAATGATATAATATAGTATTTGAAGGTTTGTACTTTGTAAGGTGTGGTTTTATGTTGCTGTGCTAGTTGTAAGTAATATGCTACTAAATACTGCCAAAATGAGAGGTGATTTGTATCTTTTATAAAAAAAAAAGAATTGAACATCAAAATCATATTTATAAAATCAAATCATATTTCTGTATTTATTCAAGCAAACAAACAGACACACTGCTTCCTGGAACTCACAGTTTTGTTCTCTAAAATAAACCACTGCTAATTTCCTACTGCTTAAAACCTGGATGAAATATTTTTAATCAACATTATGAATATTGGGCAAAGATCCCAGAGTGGAAGTTATAAGCTTGCATAATATTAAGGCAAATAGCAAAGAAAATTCCACCATATTTTTCTAATGCTTAAAAATGCAGAGAAGCGCTTTTAAAATCTAATTTGTCAGCTAGTCTGATGATTGTTTAGAGTGCAAGAAAAGCCAATGGAAGAACAAAATCTTTGCTAATCTGTTGCCTGAGTCTGGAAAATGGGGGAGTATCAACTGCAAATACTCAAAAAGACAAAGTATAGAAAGGTAAGTATTATGGATCAATGGATTAATAAACAGGTATATCCACATATAAAAGGGCATTAATAAAGGCTGGGCACATACAAGGGGCAGTAATAAAGACTGGGCACTTATAAAGGGGCATTAATAAAAGCTGGGCATATAGTAAAGGGCAGTAATAAAGGCTGGGCACATATAATGGGACAGTAATAAAGGCTGGGCACATACAAAGGGCAATAATAAAAATTGGGCACAATAAAGGGGCAGTAATAAAGGCTTGGCCCATTTTAGATGCCATAAGGGTTTTGTGGCTCCCAATGTTTTCTTTTCTGGGGGAAACGGGTCCAAATGGCTCTGAGTGTTTAAGGTTGCCTACCACTGGTCTAGGGTCATTATAGTTTTAAATAAACAACTGGGCAGACTGGATGGGCCATATAGCTCTTATCTGCCATCACTTTCCATGTTTATATGAAAAATTACAAGAGTTAGTTGAGGGATAATCTTTCCAGACAAAAGAGATTAGCACTCAATTGCTTATTAAAGGATGGTAATATAATTATCAAACCTATCAATAAAGGAGGGGGAATGTCGTACAGGACAGGGTCAAATACATTAATGAGTGTTTCAGACAATTACAGGTCACTGAATTCTATACATTATTGTCACACAATCCGAGTGACAAATATACAATTAAATATCAAAAATGGATTAAAAACTCTTATGATAAAGCCATTATTGATAATGATCTATGGCATTTTCTTACCATACAACAACCCAAAATTCTAACTTTTTACTGTCTACTAAACATACATAAATCCCTTACTGCACCACCTGGGAGACCAATTATTTCAGGAATAGGCTCACTAACTGGTAATTAATCACATTTTGTCGTCACTATGCTTCAACCTTACGTCACTAAATTAAAATCACACCTTAAAGACACTACTGATTTTTTTAACCTGATTAATGGCATCCAATGGCCATCTTACTTTATCCTTATTACTTTTGATGTGGAAGTATTAGATAGTAACATCCCAAACTCTAAGGGTATTGATGTCATTGATCAGATGCTTTCAACAGATCTTAATATAAAACCCTCATATCAGCAGTTTGTGGTAGATGGCATTTCTTTCATTCTTCATCACAATTTTTTCACGTTTTACAATAAATATTATTTACGGGTACTAGGTTCACCCCACATTATGCCAACTTGTATATGGGCCACTTTGAAGAATGCTACATTTGACAAGGCCCATTTGGGGCAATCCTGGTCTCATGTGTACATTTTATAGATGATTTATTTTATTTTTGGCATGGTGATGAGGGTTCTATTTCACAATTTATTAGTAATAATAATGATCATGGACTTAGACCATGATGCCAATCTATTATTACAGTAATAGTTAAAAACAATAAATTAGTCAATATGAATTATCAGAAAGCAGTGGACTATTTTTCTTTCACTTTAAAAGTTGTCATGATATGTCATGGAAGTGAAATATACCTGTGGGACAATTCCTATGTCTCAGAAGGAATTGTTCCAATGATGATAAATTTATGAAATAGTTGTCATCTTAAGAATAAGTTCCTATCACAAGAATATTCAATTGCATTGACTGATAATGCCTTTGAAGTAGTACTACACAGAGATAGAAACCAATCATTGATGAATAATAGGAACCAAAATACTGTGGATATTTCTCAGTCCAAATTCACCCCATTTATTACAAATTTTAATATTATGTGTTCTTCATCTATTAAGAAAATTATCCTGAATGACCCTATTTTACAATTAGATCATACTTTAAATACATGTATTGAGGACAATCCTCGTGTTATATTTAGAAAAGCTAGAAGTATTAAAGATTTTCTAGTTCAGTCAACTCCAAAAAGGAACCTCTAACCCTGAAATTCAAAAAAAAAATTGGACAAAAAAAACTGATCATTGCACTTCCCCCGATTAAATAGATATATTAAAAATAAAATCATTTATAAACTATAATAGTTCTTATATCATCTATTTTATCTCCTGCCAATGTGGTATGCTCTACGTTGGGAGGACCAAATAGAACAATTATTATATGCTTTATGGAGCATAGACAAAATATGTTAAAGGGTAACTAAGCACATTCCGTATCAAGACATATATAGCAGAAACTTGATAAATTATGATATTAAGGTTGTTACAATTAAGGGGATTGAATCAATAAAAAAAACGAGTAGATTTAAAAATATTTAAAAAATATAAAAAAAATCATAGAGAATGAACAATTCCAATAACGCATATGATGGAATATATAACAATGCTAAAATAATAAATAACTATAAACAGAAAAAATATACATTTAGATAAATATATAAAATGTGCAACATTAAAAAATACAATTAGAAATTTCTTTGTTGATGAAAAAAGTCCATAAAATGATAAAAAATCCTATATAAAATGTAGTTTAATATAAAGAGTAAGGTCCAAACATATATTAGAGTAGGACCTTTCAATATCACAGCAGAGAAGTAAAGGTCTGGCGGTAGGTGCGGACTTGCAGTCTGAAGAACCAACAACGCCTTTCGGGACCAGTGGGTCCCTTTCTCAAGCTAAATAAGCTTTTTTATTAGCATTTGCAACAAAGTTTGTGAGAACGCCAGTGCTTTAATCACACCTGCTACTTAAGGAACCATTTTCCCAGAAACCTTTTAAACCCCCAGGTTTGCAACATACTACACTCTTTGATAAAAACCTTGACCGGGAGAAATGTTTCAGTGGATTGCAGCCGCTGTTTCCCATAGCTCCCATAATATAATGAGTTATATGTTTTTATTGACTGGTGGACCAAGTGACTTTGGCTCTCACCATCAGCTGGAGACTACCTTTTATTCCACTCAAGGGCACTGGAGCCTGCTGTTCACGCTAATTAAAGCCTTAGATTTTTTAGCATTATACAAATCAATTACACTGGAGATCATTTGTCTGTGCAGATCCACGATTATATCTATCTCTTGGGCACTGTGATTACTATCCTGATATATTATCATCAAATATAGAATATTATAATACTGCATCAAATCGATACTGTTGGATTTATATTTTTATATTATATTGAACTTGCTCTGTTGTGACTGTTTGTTTGTTTTTTATCTTTTTTTTTATTTTTACATACACTCAAACATATATGTGACGTCACCAGAGCTCCTAATATGGATATCCAAATATATAAGTACCAATTGGTAGTTAGAGTTGTGGAAATCTCGGGTATTTACTATATCAAAACAAATTCTGTATTATGTATTGTTATAACCTTAATATGTGCATCGACTGTTAAATGATTAATACTGTGGAGAAGGGAATACTAACCTTATATAGTTTTTTTGTTATGTGATTTTAGTGTATAAATATTGATTGTTTGATCACCATGCTTTTTTCTCCCTTTTTTTTTATATAATTTTGCCTGCTGCTTGAGCCTATCCCCACCATCATCAATTAGATTCCTGCACAACAGATGTGCAGAAATTTGCAATTATAGGGTCACTAAATCCACACTACATCCTTTGCATGAATGGTCTCCGGTGCTTAAAAAAAGGCAGCCGTACAAAAGTCTGTATCAGTTCTTTCAGGGAAGACCTGAGCTGTAAACTGTCAAAAAATGCACCCCCCCTTAAGCAATCAAAACCAAGTCAGAAGTGTTATTCATGTAAAGTCTATATAGGTGCTTTCTTATCTGGTAGGATGGATGTGTGCACATTTACTGAATGGAATCCAATCCACAGAAAATGAATCTCTGGATCTGAGTCCATATAAGACTTATTTTTTTGGCATATTAAAACAATTTCTCTAATCACAGTTATCAGTTCTTTCAGGGAAGACCTGAGCTGTAAACTGTCAAAAAATGCACCCCCCCCTTAAGCAATCAAAACCAAGTCAGAAGTGTTATTCATGTAAAGTCTATATAGGTGCATTCTTATCTGGTAGGATGGATGTGTGCACATTTACTGAATGGAATCCAATCCACAGAAAATGAATCTCTGGATCTGAGTCCATATAAGACTTATTTTTTTGGCATATTAAAACAATTTCTCTAATTTATCATAAAAATTCTTAGTTCCCCTGCACAGACTTGAATTAACAAACATTGTCTGGTAACACTCTTTAGGAATGTTAGGAGAAATGTATATGGAGACTAAAATTACAAAAATAAGTTAAAAACTTCTGCATGTAGTACATCCGTGCTAATAGAGACATTACAATTGTAGTATTCAATGGATTTAGGAAGTACTGCTTTGCTTACCCTAATAACTTTAACCTCTCCTTGTCATTTACTTGTCATGCATCACCGATGGACACAGCCATATAATATGCAGAACAGGATTAGTGCTCACTGCTCATGGTGGTGGGGCTTGCTATACATAACTGAAACAACAGCACATATTATTGACTTCAGATGCAAACACTGAAAGTTCTCCTAAGTGACATAGAAATGAATGATTTTGCAGGTGATTCTGACAACTCTCCCATTGTAGGTTATTTGATATTAAATATACAAAGAAACAAGTGTATGTTGAGTGCTACAAATATACTAATTCAAAACAATGTATCAGAAACTTTGTAGATATATTGGTTTGCCCTATGTGTTGGTAGTTTTATCTACAAAGCTTCTGATGATATATAGATTCGCCCTATGTGTTGGTAGCTTTGTCTACAAAGTTTCTGATGATATATAGATTTACCCTATGTGTTGGTATGTCAGCAACTCCCTCAGTATGATACACTCCAAGGGCCGGATTTACTAAAGTGTTTCATAAATCGCTGAATAAAAACGCCAAACATCACTGTAGATGTTCAGCGATTTTTGGTTTAGAAATCTAAAATTTACTAAGGGGTGATATTCCCCTGTTGAATTTGAAACTACAGCGATGTTTGGCGATTTAAGGGTTTATTTGCCGCGATTAAGCTTGTAATCGCAGCAAATTAACCCTTTAAAAAATTGACAGACTTCGCTGTAAATGAATGTTAAAAAATAAAAAAATGACTGCCGTGGCTACCATTTAGCACATAGCATGTTGTGGCATCTATTACTTTAAGGCACAGCATGCCCTTGTATTCCAGGGCATTCTGTGCCTTAAAGTACCCTAAGCGGCAGCATGCACAGGGTTAATGACATGCTGCTGCAACGCTAATGTCCTCAATTACTATTAGTATACAAAATATTGCCCCACTGACCATAGCAACAAACTGTATGACCATGATGTTAGTAATAATAAACTATATGACCCCTCAGAAATTATTATAACTTAATATGCCCCCTCCATACCTCCTATAAGTTAATATGCCCCCTCTGTAATTATAATTTTTTAATATGCCCCCTCCGATGTTAAGAAATAGTAATATAGATAATAAGAAAGAGTAATATGGCCCCTCAATAAATAAAAATAAAGAGTATGTGGGCCGTTCTGTCATACATGTACGAACTATGCCCAGTAAAAGTTCACTGTTAAAACTAAGGGCCATCAGTAATTCCTGTCTATTTTAAAAATCTGAAATAACCTTACATTTATGGTTAAAAACAATGTTTTATAGATAATACTCAATGTTCTGCTGTCTTCTAGCTTGACCGGCAATGATCGGGATTCCGGCTCCTCCTTCTTCTGGCAGGTGCTCGCGATGATGTCCTTCTTCTGTTGGCTCCTTCCGGCAACTGACTTATGGCATTAGTGGGGCTTATTTATACCTTTTGTCGCAAAATCATCTGACAGCATTTTGCGACAAAAGGTATAAATATACACCACTAATGCCATAAGTCAGTTTGAGATTTGCAAATCGACTGTAAAAAAACACAAACAACGGCGATTTTTGCAAACACGATTTTAGTAAATCCGGCCCCAAGACAGAATTCAGGGAAAAGTAAAACAGTTTATTGCAGATTAACAAAAATAAGATGTACAGGGACAAGATTGATAACAGGAAAGAATATAAATGAAATATAAAATAAGACAATAGCAACATAAGCAACAAGTAACAATAACAAATAACACAGGACTAAAGCGATGACACAGCTCCAGATGCAGATAAACAAGACACTGAATACTAATATAAGCCAACAGGTAAAAATAATTACAAATACAGACAGAAACAGAGCACAGGAGGAAGTAACAGCAGGTACAAACAAGGCAGAACAGTAATAATCAAAGACGCAGAAACAGGCAAGATGAAATAATAACCCATGAAGCGGGTACAGGGTCCTAAAAGCACTATTGCACTATTCATAACCTCTATTTCCAGTATACATTAGATTCTATACTATTATGCTACTTATTGATAGCTACTGTTTTTATTGCACATTTCCAGGAAAGTAAACAGAACAACAGTCAAACAATGAAGACAATTGAAAAGCTAACAGAAACAAATGATCGGTTAAGGCAAGTTTTAAAATTGATTCAGTAATAATGTATTGTTAAAACAGAAAACAGAGCTGTTACATACATTAGTTTGGCTATTCTACAAACGCTAAGGTATTACATAAATTTGATTCTTGTTTTTTCTTCCATCCACCATAGATAAACTGAAACAGTTAATTTCTTACCACTTGCATGAACTCAGTTCTTCAACCCCCAATTTTTTTTATTGCAGTTGCTCTTGCATTGAGTTTTTAATTTTTGGTTTATGTTTACTGTCTTTGTCAAAGATCACACATTTCAGACATTTCCTACTTTTTACTGAAGAATGTTAGGCAAGAGTATTGTTATGGATAAGGTTATAACATGCTACAGTGGAATTACTACAGAAGTGCAGACCCCTCAGGTGACAGATTCAAAGAGGATGTGAACTGTAAATAAAAACTATTTAAGTGGTGCAGCCTTGTAATGTACCACACAACTGCACTGCACTGCTTAAAGTAAAGTAAGCGCTGCCAGCCAGGAGAGCCTCCACAGCACAGATACAGTGCCTGATTGGCTCAGCAGATTATTAACAGCTAAAAGTCAACCAGGAACAGTGTCAGAGCACACTGGGCCTGATTCTCAGATTAGAAAGCTTTAAGAAGGTGTTTCGGCACCTAACTTACAGCTCCCTCCCATGCCACCTCCCCCTTATTTTACAAACCTAGGTTTCCCTAACTTCCCATGTGTATATTCCTTATTAAGAAGGAAAATAAGCATGCAGGTTCCCTTGCCGCGCCTTGTTACCATACCTCCCCCCACCCACTCTTCTTAAAAATTCCCAGAGGCTGCCCTGTCTCGCCCCTTTTTTTTTTCCTACCCTTTAAAGACCGCGTAAGTCAATCTATATACCTAAGTGGTACGTTAACAGTGTAAATATTTATTTAAAAAACTGCTACAGCTTCTAAAGGTGTGAATACAGACCACTGTTCCTCCTACGCAGCTTCCTCTCTTCAGAGTGTCACTGGTGTGGCCCCATGGTTCAGTTTTGGGTGGAAGGAGCTGGACACATAAATGGGGGAAACCTATTCACTTTATCCACTTTAAACTATGTTTACGTAAATGCATTTGGGCTGTGCATAAAATATTGTAATTTAAAGGTGTATTTTAATTTTGATGCTTTGTCAGAATTATTGCCATTATGTTGAGTAATATACAAATATTATGAGTTATGAGAAACAGTACAAAAATGTAAATTAGGTGATACCATGAGTTACCGCATTGGGCGACATCAACCCTAGTGGCACCACTGTATACTTATGCCAATGTATTCCATATTAAGATGTATGTGACCTGGATAAAAAATAAAATTTCAGTGCTATCATAACTAACAATTCTCTCTCATCCATTGGGGGACACTGCTCACATAGGGGTAGGTGGTCCATGGAGTCAGGGTACTTCACTGAAAGTGTTAAAAACTGTCAACTCCTCCCCTACTATGTCCCTCCCCCTAGGGAGACTAATAAGTTTTAGTAAAGTGCCCAAAGGAGTAGGGCATATTTTACAGGGGCTCTTAGCCCTATCGTAATTTTTTTGTTTTATTTTTATTTTTACAATTTATTTATTTCTTTATTTTTACTCAGTGCATGTTAGAGTGCACTATGCATCTCCTGCCGCCTGGCAGGAGATGTGGGAACCGCTGGGACACTATCGGAGTGGATAGCCTGCGGCCTTCCTCCACTCTGGTCCCAGCAGTGAGGGGGTGAGTAGTCTGCGGCCTTCCCTCACCCCCCTTCCCTCTGGAGGATGGCACCGTGCGGCGGCTGTCAGCGGCAGGCTCGCTGACGGCCGCAATGTTGGAACCGCATGTCAGTGGTCCGGTCCCCTCGTGCCTGCTGCCGAGAAGTCTGCTATGCCAGGTGCACTCGGCAGGGGGGGACAGCAGCAGCAGAGAGTTCTTCCTTAAAGGGAGAGTACACCTGCTGGCTGCTATGCAGCGTTATGGAGGCTGTGTAAAACAGTGGAAGTCCCTCAGGAGAGAAGTCACTTCCACCTCAAAGGTCACTGTGAGTACAAGGGAAACTTCTCCCACTGATCTGAGCGGGAAAACCAGTGTGTCAGTTACCTCAGACTGTCTCCTCTCTGTGCCTGTGTTTT
>WWET01004685.1:74221-87780 GCA_011038615.1 Limnodynastes dumerilii | reverse complement strand
CAGCGCAGCGCAGAGTTAGGGTTAGTCAATGGTGGTCTAACTTTAAGATCCGCCGCTGTTTGCAAGGGGAGTGACTGTTTATGCAGTGTAACCTGGTAAAAATGACAGCGCAGAGTTAGGGTTAGTCAATGGTGGTCTAACTTTAAGATCCGCCGCTGTTTGCAAGGGGAGTGACTGTTTATGCAGTGGGCTGTAACCTGGTAAGATCTTAACTAAGGTGCGCATATGTGCGATCTTTTCGCAATCACATCTCTGAATCACCCCCTATGGTCTCGACCTTCAAGGCTGTTCCCTATGCCCAGTTTCATTCATGAGCTTTCCAATGGGAACTATTGTGAAAATGGTCCAGTTCTTACCTCCATCTGGACAAACAAATTATCAGGTTGTCAGAGGAGGCTCGCCACTCCCTACAATGGTGGCTGGTCAGGTCGAACCTCTCAGGGGGGGCGGTCCCTACAGGAGAGGACCCTCATTACGACAGACGCCAGTCTGTCAGGCCGTTATCGGAAATCTCACATTTCAGGGTCTTTGGCTCTCCCACGAATCCCTCCTTCCCATCAACACATTAGAACTTTGGGCTGTATACATAGTTCTAGTCCAGTCCGGAACCCAACAATCCCATAAGAGTTCAGTCCGACAACGTGACTGCAATAGCTTACCTCAACCATCAGTGAGGAACACGCAGCTGGCAAGCCATGAAAGAGACATCTTGCATCATGGTTTGGGTGGAACGGCACGTTCCAGTAATGTCGGCAATCTTTATCCCAGGTGTTGAAGATTGGGAGGCCGATTACCTCAGTCGCCACAGTCTTCAGGTGGGAGAGTGGTCTCTGCACAGGGAGGTTTTTGACCTTCTAGTGCAGCGTTGGGGCCGGCCAGAGATAGATCTCATGGCATCTCGCAGGAACTTCAAGGTACCTCTCTTTTGTGTGAAGGCAAGAGATCCAGTCGCTGGATTCACGAACGCAATATCTTTCCGGTGGCAATTCAGGCTAGTTTATCTATTTCCTCCACTTCCCATGCTTCCGAGGGTTCTAAAGAAGTTGTAGAGAGAGAGGGTAGCCGCAATCCTAGTGGCTGCAGATTGGCCTCGCCGAGCATGGTACTCGGACATTCTCTTAATGTCCGCCGCTTCTCCGTTCTGGTTACCAATGCGTGCAGACCTTCTCTCCCAGGGACTAATACTTTGCCAAGAATTGAGTCACTTGACTTTGATGGCGTGGCTGTTGAGACCCTGATTCTTAGGTCTGAGTGTTTCTCTTCTGGCGTAATCACCACCATGATTAAGGCTAGGAAGCTGTCTTTGTCTGCAATCTATTATAGGGTTTTGAAGTCCTACATTCAGTGGTGTGAATCGCAGCAAGTTCACACTACTCAATTTAATCTGTCCAGGCTGTTGTCCTTTTCTCCAAGCTAGATAAGGGCCTTAGGCTTGCATCCTATCAATTTTTTTCCAGAAAAAACTGGCAGCCTTTCGGGATGTACAGACTTTTATGCAGGGGTACTGCATGTTCAATCTCCGTTTATTGATCCTATTGAACCATGGACCTCAACTTAGTACCTGGAGTCGATAGGGTTAAGATATCTCTCTTGGAAGACCGTTTTTCTATTGGCTATTTCTTCTGCCTGTAGAGTCTCTGAAATAGGTGTTTTATGTTGTAACCCTCCGTTTTTTATTTTCCATCAGAACAGGGCGGTGTTACGTACTAAACCCTCGTTCACACCCAAAGTGGTATCTCGTTTTCACCTGAACCAGGAAATAGTGGTTCCAGCTTTCTCAACACAGTTTGTTTCTTCAGAACTGTCTTTGCTTTGCTTAGATGTAGTCCGGGCTTTACGATGTTATGTGGACCGTTCTGGTTCTATTAGGAAAACAGCTGACCTGTTTGTTTTGTATGAAGCTAACAAATGGGGTTGGCCAGCTTCTAAGGCCTCTTTGGCCCATTGGATTACATCTACCATTAGACAGGCTTATGTTCTGGCTAACAGACCGATTCCAGGTGGATTAAGAGCTCACTCCACTAGAGCGGTAGGAGCTTCGTGAGCGGCACGGCACAGTGCTTCTGTGGAACAGTTGTGCAGGGCCGCTACGTGGTCATCTGTCCACACTTTTACCAAGTTTTATAAGATTCAAGGTTTTGCATCTCAAGATGCCAGTTTTGGGAGCAGAGTTTTGCGAACTGCAGTTACAGAGCATTCCCTCCCTTAAGGGCAGCTTTGGTAAGTCCCCTATGTGAGCAGTGTCAACCAATGGATGAGAGAGAAAACAGGATTTTTATTACTCACCGTAAAATCAATTTCTCTGAGTTCATTGGGGGACACTGCGTTACCTCCCTTTTTCTGAAATTGTATAGAGTTGATCATTATGCCTTCTCTTTGGGCACTTTTTGCAATAACTGATTAGTCTCCCTAGGGGGAGGGTCATAGTAGGGGAGGAGTTGAAAGTTTTTAACACTTTCAGTAAAGTGCCCTGACTCCACGGACCACCTACTATACCCCTATGTTAGCAGTGTCCCCCAATGGACTCAGAGAAATGGATTTTACGGTGAGTAATAAAAATCCTGTTTTTCTTATAATGTACTTAGGAAAGAAAATGAGTCTTTAAAGGAGCAACTTAATGAAAAGGAAGAAGAATGTAGAAAAGAACATAATGAAGAAAAGGTATTTAATGAACAAGTACAGATGATAGAGAGGTGTGGCTGAATGCAGGTTAAGGGGCATGTTTGTTTGTGACCATAGAAAAATTTGATTTATTGTTGCTTACTATTATTTCTCTATAGACATCTGATGGACACTGAAAAGCTGGGTTGGATGAGACACTGGTGAGCTGGGCACTTAGCACAGTTAAGAATTGATCAAAGTGGAAGTAGCGCTAATAGTGCTTGCTCAGGGGGAGTGGGTGTGGGTAGCTGGTGGGTGGGTTGCCTGTCCTGGAGTTTCCCCAACAGACAATCAGTAATAGCAAACAATGGAAGAAGGACAAAGGCGCTCAAACCCGAGATTGTGTGTTGAATCTGGTTATAGGAGTAGGAGGCAGGGTGTTAGAGATTTGGGGTGGTGGAGATGAATTGGTACACAGAGTGTATAAATGGATATAGAAATAATTGGAACAGGCTGAGGATTCTCTGGTTGGTGTCCTCAATCGGATGGATTATGGTTCAAGGTATAAGGTATAAAAGTAAAAAAAGTTCAAGGTAGATAAAAAAAAAGTTCCCAGTATATATGAAGTCCTGTGCCAATGTAACTGTTCTTTGTAGCCAAATATATATAGGCGTTAAGTCAGTAAAATGATGGCGAGATTGTATGCTGCCTGCGGTGTTGCTGTATGGTGTTGATTTCCAGGTCTAGGATATGGCCCTTGGGGGTCAGTGATTGAAGGTGGTACATCCATTGAATCTCTCTCTTGTTGATCTGTTTCAACTTATCACCCCCTCTCCAGTCACTGAAGACTTTGTCAATCCCCATAAATTGTAATGATTGGGGGTCTTGGTTGTGCATAATACTGCTGTATTTTTCTGATACACTGTGTGATTTGTAAGCCTTGCGGATATTGCGGATGTGTTCTGCTATTCTTGATTTGAGTGGTCTAATGGTTCTGCCGATGTACTGGAGACTGCAAGGGCACTGTAGTAGGTAAATTAAATTTTTGGAATTGTAAGGTATGTGGTGGTTAATGTGAAATGTTTGTTTGGTGACACTGGAAGTTATGGATTTAGTAGCTTTGGTTTGGTGGAGACCCAGTGTTTTGCAACATATGCATGTGCCACAGTGGGAGAAGCCTTTTGAAGCGTGGAGCCATGTGTTGTGTGTTGTGGACCTAATATGATTTATTTGGACTGTAGACTAGGGGCCTTTCTGAATATGACATTAGAGCAGGGTCCTATTAGGGGTGCCAGTAACTCGTCCTTCATGAGTACATGCCAATGTTTCTTTAGGATGCATTGTATATATTTGTGGGAGCTACTGTACTCTGTGATGAAATATATTTTTTGGTTGTCAGAAGTAGTACATTTAGTGTAATTGAGTAGTTTTTCCCTGTCTAGATTTCTGACTTTAGTATAGGCTTTATGAATAAGATTGGTCTTGTATTGCTTTTCTGTGAACTGTTGTGTCAAAACAGAACTTTGTGTGTCGTAATTCTCTATGTTTGTACAGTTTCTCTTGAGCCGTTTAAATTGACCTGTCGGGATATTCGTGAGCCGGCTCGGGTGGTGGTTACTACTGGACAGGATGTAGCTGTTTACATCTACTGTCATCCGGAATGTGGTGGTTTCTATCTTTTTGTTATTGATGTGGATGTCCAAATCTAAAAATTCTATTTTTAGCTTACTATAGTTAGTGGTGAATTGAAAGTTTCTATCGTTGTCATTAAAATATGCGATGAATTGGAGTAGTGAATTTTCGGACCCTCACCAGATGAAGATCACGTCATCTATGTACCTCTGCCACAGGACCAAGTCCGCGCCACAGCTAGGGTGAGTCCATATGTGGTAGTCTTCCCAATGGCTCATGAACAAATTCACGTAGCTGGGCACGAACTTGGTTCCCATGGCGGTACCCTGACGCTGTAGGTAGAAGGGGTCTTGGAACCAAAAGTAATTGTTCTGTAGAATAAAATCAATGCATTTGAAGAGAAAGTCTAATTGTAATGTGTGTACTGTGTGGGCTTGTTGAAGTATGTACCTAATGCTTTCTAAACCCTGTGAATGATTGATGATCGTATAGAGGGATGTTACGTCACTGGATGCAAGTCACATGTTGTCATCCCATTGTATGTTGTATGTAGTATTCTGTTGGCCTCCCTGTTGTCAGCTTCTGAGTCCAGGATGACAATACCACCACCTTTGTCTGCTGATTTTATCACTATGTGTTTGTTGTCCATCAAATCCTTAAGGGCCAATCTTTCTTTGTGTGTAAGATTGTGTTTGTTGTATTTAAGGGTCTTGAGCTCTTTCATATATGTAGGGTAAAACGTGGATCTGGGTTTGAGAGTGGTATGTTTGAATTGACTGCTTTTTGGTGTTGTGGTTGTATTCCTTTCTAATAGTGTTTTAGCGAAGTATTTCTTTAGAGTTAGCTTTTGTATGTATTGATGTAGATCCAAGTATGTATTGAAGGGTTTGGGTTAGTTTGTAGGTGCAAATTTCAAGAGCAGTGCTGCTGAGATTGAATATCGGAGTTACAGTGGATTCATGAGATCCTTCCTGAGGTGTTTTGTGTCCCCCTCTGGTTCCCCTTCTTGTCTTTCATTTTTTCTTTTTATCTGTTGATTTTGTGTTTGTGTTGGTGTTAGGTCTGTCAAGATTTCTGGATGTTGTATGGCTGGATGGGTGGTTGGGGATGGTGGTGTGTGTGCTTTCTCCTAAAAAAGACACACATCGTAATTGGTCGTTATCCGTAACGGGTGCGTCAAATTCTGTATTTATTACTTTATTGGTGTACTCGTTGTGTTCGCAATGGTAAAGTCGATGTGGTGGTACTGATTGCTTATCACTTAATGGTGGTAATTAGGTGTATGGGGTGGTGGTTGACAGCCTTGCCTTGGTTAGTGGTGTTAGTTGTGGTGGGAAGTCTGGTATTGGTTTTTTGTTGTTGTTTCTTCCTTAGTATATTGGAAGCTCTGTGTAGTGATGTTTTTTTTAGAGAAATAGGGTCGGTTTGAATTTGTCTCTAAGGGCCTTCCTTTGTGGTAATGATAAGGGTTTCTTTCTTTTGTAGTTTGTTTTTTGGCTAATTGCACTAATTTGGCAAAATCTGGGTCTGTCTCAAAAGATGTGAGGCAGTCGTCAATTGCTTTAATTTTAGATAGTAGTATCTGTCTAGCTTGTGTCTAATGGCAAACTAGTAAATGCATCAGTTTGAGAGAGCAGTCATGGAGAATAGATTGCCATGCTGCTTCAAAATCATTGTCAGGGGCTTCTATAGTGTTTTTTTTTTTACTTTTAAACATTTGGGGATTATACCTTGGGAGATGTACCACTCAAAGGAAGGTATAGCTATCGCACCAGAGTTTTATTTCTTTGGCCTGTAATTTCTCTAATTGTATGAATCTAGTGCAGAGGTCAATCCCCTGTTGGCCAGTGTGTATTGCATCCTCAAGTTCTGTAAAGAGTGATGCTGCTTTCCATAACCTATCTGAGTCATTGGCCAAAATTCCCATGAAGCACTAGAGCTGCTGGAGTTGGGCAAACAGTAGCGTAGAATTGATCAAAGTGGAAGTAGCGCCAATAGTGCTTGCTCAGGGGGAGAGGGTGTGGGTAGCTGGTGGGTGGACTGCCCATCCTGGAGTGTCTCCAACAGACAATCAGTAATAGCAAACAATGGAAGAAGGACAAAGGCACTCAAACCCGAGATTGTGTGTTCAATCTGGGTATAGGATTAGGAGGGAGGGGGTTAGAGATCTGGGGTGGTGGAGGTGAATTGGTACACAGAGTGTATAAATGGATATAGAAATAATTGGAACAGGCTGAGGAGTCTCTGGTTGGTGTCCTCAATTGGATGGAGTATGGTTCAAGGTATAAGGTATTAGCACAGTTAAAACAGTTTTTAAGAGGAAACTCCTTCCCTCTCCAACCTCCCTCAAACTCCCCGTTTATGTATAATAAATTCCTTGAGGAGGAATAAAAGAGAGAAAAGATACAACACAAGAAAAGTCGATCTCTACTGAGCGTGATGGTGGGAACGCAGTGCCCCCCAAATGTCTACAGATAAAAGAATTTAGCATTAAGCAACATTAAATCCCATTTTCTCTTAGAGTCATCTTGGTTACACTGCAAAGCTGATTGTATACCAATGAGCTGCTAAGGGAGGGAACACTAAGTGGCCCATGATCTCAGAATCTTTCTACCAAGGAATATATCCCTGGAGATGAAGACCCGAAATCTTTAACATCTAGTTATGGTCTGAACATAGAAGCATGTAGCTATCTGACACAGTTGTTGAACTAAAGCACCTCCACTTGTGAAGCAAATCCATTAGGCTATAGATTGCTTTGTGGCAAGCAGGCCAGTCCTGGTTATGGGAATTATAAAGGAATAAGAAAGACAGTTTCTAATCTTAGTAGTTCTATAAATATAGATACGCAGGTACCTAATATGTTTAGGGTGTAAAGGTTGTCACGGCCCCCTGAGAAAGACTTGATGAAGATGATGCTTGGAAGACTGGACTTTGACCTGACCCTAGGCTGGAACATAGGAATCTTATGGAGGACAGTTCTATCCTTTTAAAAAATAAGGAACAGAAAGCTCCAAAACTCTTCAAGTATATGCAAATGCCAGAAGAAAAGCTAATTTCCAAGAAGAAAATCTATGAGCCACTGCTTCTAAGGCTTCAAAGTCAGATTTCTGAATACCCTTTAGGACCAAATTAAGATTTCAGGTAACTAAAGGTGTAAAAAGCCAAAAAATAAATAAATAAATTGAACGTTAGGATGCGGAGCCTGTTTCCACTGAAAATAAACTGAAAGAGTTGACGTCTGGACTTTAAGAGACTCTAATCTAAGTTCAAAGTCGAGACTGATCTAGAAAGACAAAACAAGTATGACAAGTATGATAGTGGCTGATGGTTTATCATATATTTGCAAATCTGCATTTTTTTTTACAGATAGAATGGTATAGTTTGTTACTTGGGCATTTTCTTTCTTTTGTTTCAGTTAAAGCAGATTACCTCTGCCTTCATGCTCTTGTTAGGATTAACCTATACATTGATCTGAGCAACCACCATTTTATGTATGAAGTAAGTGTGACAACCTTTCTTCTCACACCAACCGATATATGCAACAAATTCTGTGGTAGACCTGAGCAGAAACCGTATTACAGGCCACAATGTTAAACCCAATCTAAAAAGCTCTTGATGTAGAAACAGTCTCTGGCCAATTTGGTTTAAATCGATGGGAGTCCCCAGCACGAGGGCTGTCTATTAGAAGTAGAGACAGCTGAGAGTTCTTTTCTCCGGGGACTTTTGGGGTTAGGAGGAAGGTAAGGGTTAGGCTCTGAGAAGGGAGGGTTAGGGCCATGAAAGGGGAGTATTAGGGTTAGGATCAGGCTGCAGGGAAGGGTGGGTAGGGTTAGGCTGCGGGAAAAAGAGAGTTAAGGTCAGGGCCATGAAAGGGGAGGATTAGGGAAAGGGTTGGGGTTAGATTTTTTTATTACATTTTAAAGCACCACGTTCAGTGCTCTAGGAATTTATTTCGTTGCCACTTTGAGGCAAAAGCAAGCAATTTCTCAGCCAGTTTGTTACTGGCTGGGAGAGAATGGCTCTTTCATAATGGGGCCATTCTCAGCGTGGACCCACGTCCGGTTTTAATAATATAAGTGGAACACCTTTTTCAGGAAATCTGGGAGGATTGAAAAGGGTGGAAAGGCTTAAGCCAGGCAGCTGGACCACCGGACTGACATCTTGTCTACACATGCTTCTAGAGGAAACCTTGATCTGAAACGCATTTGGCTATTTTGGTGAGACAACATAAGGTCTAGATCCTAATAGCTGATCTGCAGTCAGCTGCACGAACACCTACCACATCTCTGAGGCTGCATATTATTAAGGGATACTGTTATTAAACTGGACACTGAACACAATATTTGGAGTCCAAGGTCATTTGGTTCAAAATGGCTGGAAGGAACTGTTTACCCTATTGGAAACAGGTTGGAAAATAAGCCAATACCCATTGAGGGCTTGTGACCAAAATGATCAGCTAGTGCGACAGCACTCATTGAGTGTGGTCTTATCACCTCACGTCAAGGGATTTCTATAGAGAAATATCTGTGCTGAACTCTTTCCTAGAAGTTAAGACATTAAACTCCTTGAAACAGGGCAATAAACCCCCAATCTAGGTAGGCAATTTCTAGATGACCTCAAAATTAAATAAATGAGATCCCACTGATCTTAGAGGAATGCTCAAAAATGCATCAGGAACTTTGCTTTCCCTCAAACATTAGAGCCTGATGACAGAGCATCCTTTTCTAGTGACCATCTTGGGGCCCATGTTTGCTGCTGAGCCAACTGGCTACTGGACAACCCAGGTCTATTCCTAAAGCTCTAGAGACATGTGATCGAAACCAAAACAAGAGAATCATCCGCGAATATCCAGCTGCACTTTTAGGATGAAGTCCTTTATAGGTGTACCAGCTATTCAACACTGTGAGAGCTACCAGAATTCTCTTGCAAATCAAGATTATTAATGTCAAATCCATGGTCCTTAGGCATTTTGATGACTCACTTTTCTGGAAACCATTATACAGGAGAAATCCACCATCAACAGGATTTGCCCAAGCCAAGTAAATATACTTGTATCCAGCAGTTTGATGAGCCCGGTCTTGATGAGCATAAGGTCTCCTAGCATTTCTGTTTACTAGGATGCATGGCTCATTATCTGAAACATGTAAAACAGAACATGATTAGAGTTTGAAGAGACGGGACCTGATTCAGAGACTGAAAATAAGTGAGGAAAGTTACTCGAGGGGAAAACCATGTTGATTTCAGGGGGAGTCAAGTTAATTGTATTCTTTGCATGCAGAAAAATATCTTTGTTTTTGCTTACCGCACACAGATACTGACCAACTTTACTTTTAAACTGCTAATTAAACTTGGGCTGGGAAACATCACGTCTAGGGGCCAGATTCAATTAGGAATACACGTGGCAATAAACAGGAAAATGTTCGCGGTGCGCATTTTTCCATCTATTACGGTACCCGATTTTTATGCGCACCTCTGTGAGGTGCACGTAACAATAAATAAATCTGCACAATTAGCTTTGCACCGCAAAATACGAGGCTGCGAGGCTAGTTGAATCTGGCCCTAATACTGTTTGCAGTGGATGTAATTTGACTCCCCTGAAATCAACATGGTTTTACGCATGAGTAATTTTCCTCTCTTATTTTCAGTCTCTGAAGCAGATTCATGATATGTATGTCTCAAGTTTCACACAGTAATAGAAACTGTATAAAAATGTCAGACATACTGTACAATATCCCAATTTAATAGTAATAGGGGATAATACAGAAGGGAGAAAATGCCAATAGCTTTTTTTAAGCTAAATTAATAAATGTTTTTAAGCTCATTTTAGTTCACTGAGCCCTCAGGAGTAATTTTACCTGTAGAGGATCTTAATACCCATATCCTGACATTGGGCCTGATTCACACTTAAGAATGCGATAGGTACCTAAATTTACACACCTAATAGCAAGGCAACTCCCTCCGCACGCCCCCGGTTTTCAGGTTCTTATGTGACTTACGAGTGCCATAGGGCTCCCTTAACTGTGGGTTCGCATTTGAATTTGTAGGGCGTCTACTTAAGAACTTAACTGCATAACCGCACCTTCATTTGCTCATTTAAATGCCTCCCTACACCCAAACCGCACCTTCATTTGGTAAATGCCTCTCTCCACCCAAATCTGCGTATCTGCCAAGTTACTTATTCACAGAACGCCCCTTTTTGCGTATCTTACTACGAACCTAGAGACTTTAGGTGCGTAATGTATAAGGGCGTAATTTGCATGCGTAAGTCCAGCGTAAACAGCGTATAAAAGTTACTACGCATGCGCAGTGCATCCGTTCTTAAATATACGCACCTAAAACTACGTAGATTCTCAAGTGTGAATCAGGCCCATTATTCTTACACGTAGCTAGCAAGTCTTTAAATTGTGCAACATTCAGTTAAAAGGGTAATACAGCTAGTAAGCATTTACCCTTAATAATATATTAAACTCCTGGGTGTTAAGTAGGACATTAAGCCCTCAGTAGTGAAACTCAATAATTTTTTTTAATAGTACTCTTCCAGCAAGCTAGGCATCCTGGAAAGCCTTTGCTCAGTAATTAATACTATATCATCTGAAAATTTTGGCTTTAACACCTGCCCCTTTTCATATACTAATGAGGATAGGGAGTGGGGAACTGTACAGGCCAGGTCTAAAAATCGTCTATATCTCCCCACTTTTAGTATGTAAAAACAGAAAAAGTGGGAAAGGAGGATCACATAATAATGTTCACAGATAGTTAAGGTGGGCAGCACAGAAAGGAAGCCACAAAATGCTATTTATATAATATATGTCAAAATCTAATTTTACACCTTATCATATGAGCTGAGAATTCACAGGAGAGGGTCTTGTCACTTTAGCAGAGCTGTAGGTCTCTGTCCCCGCAGCTCTGCTATAGTGATCAGATGCTGCAGGATTGGAAGGTGAGTATGGGGAGAGGGCCAGAATCTGGTACAGAAGCCCTTTTAACCGGTACAGACCATTAAAAATCGGTACTGTACCTGCTAAATAGGTACAGTTGGAGGGTATGCTAATTTAACTTAACCCTGCCTTCAGATCACAGTAAATTAATTCCACCTATCCAAGTGTGAGTATTGCTGGGTGCATATTTATCCAATTAGTGATTTTGCATATCTTCCCAAGTAAATGGTGACAAATTATTTCTTATGGCGTGTTCCTTGCAGATTTATCCTATTAAATTTCTTTTTCATGCCTAATGTTTCTTTAATAGAAAAAAACCACTGAAAAACAGCGTAAAACTTTGGAGAACAAGGTATTATAATTCACTTTTTATACAATAAAATATAAGATATCTTTTTTAGATTTCTTGTTAAATACAGATATAGGTGCCAGACCACCAGTGTTGCAGCATATGCCTAGACTATATCATATCCCCTGTTCTTTGATGATGGAGACTTGATGAAATGTAGTAACATTCCCATTATAAGGGGTGCAGTGTGTGCAGGGCTGCCATCAGAAAATATGGGGCACAGCAGCATGGTGCTGCAGACCTACTTTAACAGTGGGCTGGTGCACAGGTAAGTTTTTCTCTCTGCATTGGCCCACTACTCGGATTATTGTTCAGCTACGGGCCTGCGACAATAGTCTTGACTGCCCGCCCCAATGGCAGCCCTGAGTGTGTGTACTGCACATGGGTCCGGGCCCCTATTCATTAACAGGTTTTATATAGTGCCATCAGATTATGTTGCTCTTTACAGAGAATATTTCACATTCACATCAGTCCCTTTCCCATTGGAGCTATATTATTATTTTCTTAACATATACACACACACACACACTACAATTAATTAAGTCAGCAGCCATTTAAGCTATCAGCATGTTTTTGGCATGTGGGATGTAACCAGAGCATGGAGGAAACCGTGTGAGGACAACACACAAACTTCACACAGTTCTGTATTACTGGAGGTGGTCCAGTGTCTGGGATTCAAACTCATAACCTTGGTGCTGTGAGACAATAGACACATGATATAATAAAGTTCCTGTTAGGCACAGTATGAAGATCTAGAGGGTTTTTAACCCTCTAAAAATACAATATTACAATATACAATATTGTTCTTACATTCAATTTAGACCTTTCATATCTTTTGTACAAGGAGATGCAGGAGCGCTATGCAAATTGTATACAAACATGGTTGATTTACTGAGTATATCTACTTACTAAAAGCTATTATTTTTTTGTAATTGCATGGGTTTCAAATTAACAAGATATATAAGAGGTTATATAAATATCTATAGCTATGAAAGTGATATATAGCCATTATTATTCCTTTTTCACAAGAAAAGGAACTTAGACCCTGCATTTAAAAGACTGCAGCCATAGACCACCAAAAACAGCTCCAGTAATATAGAACTGAAAAAAACTGTATATACAGTAGTATTCTCAAGAAAAGTACTTTCTTCGTTGCAGAGAAATAAACGTCTTACTCCACATGAATGTTAGTCCCAATTCACAACGAGGAAGCTCTAATTAGTTTCTGCCCTTAATGCCCATTTGTAAATATCAGAGGCAGCGGTATGACCAATAACCCAATAATCTTTTATGCACTTTGAGAAAGGCTGTTTGAGAATGCTGAAACGCGTCGGTGGTTGAAAGGGGAATCCTGTTTGTTGCTGCTTGATGTGACGCCATTGTTGGATAGGGAGTGTGTGTAATAACACATCTCCTTCCTATATTGATATGAACCTGATAATATTTTTTATGTAAGAAGTTGTTTTATGTAAAAACTATTAGAATATTTTTTTTTTAATTGCAACCTTTTCTCTTTCTTTTAATGTTATTGGCCATATTGCTGCCTCTGATATTTACAAGCGTAAATTAGGAGTTAGGAGGGAAACCTATTAGAGGTTCCACCTTCTGATTTGGGAATAATATTCACATGGAGCAGGACATTTATTTCTCTGCAACGAAGAAAGTGCTTTTCTTGGGACTACTATATACAGTTTCTTTTCATTATTATTCCTTTGTTTCTATATCTCTTTTAGAGTATTATTTTTATAAACACCTGAGATAATCAAAGCAATATACAATTAACCTGGTGCCTAATTATATAATGTGTTCCTTCCTTTTTTCCATCCAGATCTAAGTTATTTACGGGTGACCAGATAAAAAAAAATCCCATTGCTGTTTTCACTATTACAATGTCACATGCCAGTAACAGCATGTAAATCTTACCTGTCCCTTGACTTTAATACCTCCAGCAGTGTCTCTCTCCATGTATGCCTTCACGTGCACATGATGGCATGCAAATTAGGCATGAGGGAAGCACCACCCGCAGTCCATAACGG
>WWET01004685.1:50284-74190 GCA_011038615.1 Limnodynastes dumerilii | reverse complement strand
TTTCCCTGTAGTGTCCTGGCTGTGGCCTAGCAGAGAGGACACCATCCAATGAACTTGCAGCTATAAGGCTGCTGACCAATCAGTGGCCAGCAGGCCCTTTAAAACAACGGGCAGTGCTCTCACATTCTGCTGGTTATACTCCCTGCGCTCTCCAGCTGCTTCTTGTGTTTCTGGTGTTACCATTGCTATTCTGAGTGCCACAGTTTTCCTGCTTAGTCCTGTGTTCCCAATTTCTTAGCGTCTTAGCGCCTTCTTGTCCTCTTTGCCTCTACCTCTCCATTTACCTACCTCTAGTGTGTTTGTGCTCTGTGTCAGTGTGTAAGAGCCCCAGTCTTGTAATTTGCTTGTCTATGTTATTCTGGTATTTTCCATCCTACCAAACAGGTGGCGATAGAACACTAGATATGCATTTTATGTTTGTTTAATAAATCAAGTGTTAATTATTCCATGGTCCAGCTGTTGTATGTTGGAAGTTTTGTTTTGATATAACACCTTGATGTTTGCATTCCTGAAGCATGTTTTATTGGATCATCAGTGCACCTGTTAAACTGTTTTTTTTCTTAGCTTTTTTTAAATTGATGAACATTTTATTTTCTCTTTACACTTATTAGGTGGTTGCACTGAAGAAAAAGGTTGAAAATAAGAACAAGACAATTGAAGAACTACAACAGGAAGTATGCATTTTTTTACTCAAAGTATTTAAAAATCTTAATTTTATTTTTTATTTACATAAAATAATGCCATAGTGTCAGAAAACAGACGTAAAATTATATTGCAGAATTAATTAACAAGTTATAAGGAAAGGGAAATAAAGGGCACCATTCAGTTCCCATTTTTGTTGGGAGGTATGGCACTGGTTCAAACAATATTATCTGAATATTGTATGTTAGAAAAAGTATTATATAAATTACATTTAATCTACTTTGCCTTACTTATGCAAATAATTATATATATATATATATATATATTTATTATTTTTCTTTCTTTCTTTCAAGGGTACATGGAGACTCTTGAGGGAATTTTTACTTATATTACAATCTTCTTCTGAAATAGTGAAGAAATTTTTCTGTAACTCATTTTAGGGCCTGTTTATAAACAAATTGATTATATGATCAATAATAAATTTGTTCATAACACCAAATTGTTATATTACTGTGTCTGGTAAACCTATGTGGGTTGGTGCGAGAAATGGGATGTCATGGGGCCTGATCCAGACCTATGCCTTAGATCGGAGCGTATTACCGCTCCAGCGTCAGTGTTCAGCAGGTAACAGTATGGGAGAAGTTAACACACTGGAATAATGGAATGGGAGTGGTGAACGAGATAGTGACAAAAGGATTTTATACATCATCTTTTCATTGACGTTTCTACATGATTGTCTTGAAGTCAGGCTTAGGCTTGGTTCACTTAAGTCCAGGATTTGGCTTTTATACATATAGACAACTATTTTTCACTAACAGCACTAATTTAGTGCTGAAATTTGTAAGCTGTATTATTAGTCCTCTTTGATGTACAGAAACATGGTTTTCCAGCATCTAAGCAATCTATTGTTCAATGGATTAAGCTTACAATTTATGTATAACAAAACATAACATAACGGATATACATTAAAGCTGATCGCTAGATACCACTGGGGATGTCACATTCCACAAGCTTGGTAAGTTCTTCTTGAGAAGCAGGTTGGTGGTCCTCAGTTGAGCATCTGTGTTCGGCAGTTACTTTCTTCTCCATTCACACCTTACAAAATGCTATAGGTTTTACATGTTCACAGTTAGGGATGCCCATGTCTAAGCGTTCTCACCCCCATTGCCACATTGTCTCCCGATGGCTGATAGATAAAACATGATTTTTTGTACTCTGTTTTTACCATTAAATCCATATCTCTGAGTTCAACTGATGGACAATGGACTCCCACCCCCATACTCAGTTTGCAATTAATTTTAGTATGAGCGAATGGTTAAACTCAAGACTGATTTCCCACAAAGCAACCTAAGCATCTGAATTTGGTTCTTCATTATTAATTATAAAAAAAAAGTCCCTCTATTGCAATACTGATGACCATTTTCTTTATATTATTATTTTCTCACATGATTATTTCACAAATGATTAATTAATATACAGACAAAACTTTAATAAAATGATTATGAAGTAACACAATTTATAATTATTTTATTCAGGCTTTGTCTGTATAACATGGAGAGAGGGTGCTGTGAGGTAAAAGTGACCATTTTTTAGATTTTATTTGTATATCAATCACAAATAAGATAGCGATTCTATTAATTGTGGAATTACCACATGGAAAAATTATGGTAAAAATGGCCAAAATTGTAATAGGTGAACATATAACATTTTTATTATAGTCTTTAGGTGTGTGACTGTGTTTTCTAGAGGGGAATCCAGCCCTGGAGGACCCCAAACTTTATCTTGCCTAAGGCCTTATCAGTTCTAAAACCAGCTTTGTTTAAACTCATTTCTTCTTCTCTGTCTTTTAAGTCTAAACTGAATTTTAGGGGGTTGAGGAAGGAGAATTAAGTCCCTGAAGCTGAAGTTCACTATCAATGCCCAGCTCCTGAGACCTCATTCTACCTCACACTTACATTGTTTCCCAGACGAAATTAAAGAAATATATTTAACCTTGAGTAACAAAATCCTGTTTTCCAATTGTTGCTGTGTCTAGTTAGTTATCCTGAAGGGCTTTTCGCAGTTTCCGTTTAGTAGGCTTTTGCTTCACTGCATAACAATGCTGTTACTCACTCTGACATGTCACCTGAAACAAGTTTCCTAAATGGGAGTGAATTCGGAACCATGAATTTCATATATTGTTGTTTGCCAATTATGAACTGGATCCTGATTTAATTTAATCCTGTTAGTGGACCTCTGGCTCTGCCTCCCCTTTCGCTTGGGTCAAGGATTCTGTTTGCAGGAATCTACCTGATTATATAATTGTCAGCCCCACTTAAAATGTCCAGACCCCGTATGATTTAAATTCCTTCCCCCTCCCACCATGCGGACATGCATTAAACATAAAGGGCCTGATCCAGACCTACACCCGCCGTCCTAGCTGAAAAGCCGATCTGCGCATGCGCCGGGCAGATGTCGGCTGGCGTAGCTACGGCAACGCCCGATCAACGATTGGGCGTCAGTATGACCAGCGTAGGGATGCTGGAGGGGGCGTCCCCTAGCGTCCCCTACGTTAAGGTTAGTGAAGGTGGGCGGGGCGTGGTATTATAATGAGGGAGGGCTTAGCGGTAGTACGCTCGTGTGCGAGCGTATTACCCATTGTTTACGCCGGCTGAAGTTAGGGTAGCCTTCAGTCGGCGTAAGCAATGGGAAATACGCCCGCACAGGGGGGCGTAAGGAGGGGGCCATACGCCCGCACAGGGGGAGTGTCGGTGAAAGTGAACGCCGATACACTGTGCTTTAGTAAGCACAGCGCATCGGCATAAGTCTGGATCAGGCCCAAAGTACATAAAAGAGAGAGAAGGTGTGCTCTTGATAACGATCTACTGAGGATATTTTATTCCAAATACAATATATAATTGATGCTACTATGCATATAACAACAATAAAACGACATATAGAGAAAATAACAAATAATAATAAATAATATATTCAATTAACAGTCCAGCAAGGTACCGATATTATAAAGGGGTCCCTTATCTGTATATTCACGGTATGTTGATATCCACTGTTAAATAGTAACTGTCAGTGGTCAATAATATTAAATCTTCATCTAACCACATATGATGATATTAGGAGAAATAGTCCACTTGATATAATCTTCACAAAACAATCTGTAATTGAACAGTGTTGTTGTCTTCCGACAGAGACCAATATGTACTCCAATATAGTAATACTGAGGGTATTGGATAGTGTCTGCGGAGCGCTATTTTCACTCTCGTATGCAGTTCTTACACTGTATCTCAGTGTACTAACAATAAACCAATCCTGCGGCAAAGATCAATTTCCAACTCACAGTTTGTTGATTTTTTTCTTTTGCTGCTATATGGAATATAATGGACGCAGGGATGATGGAAAGGGGCTTTTAATATTTTAATCAACAAGGCATCCACTATAACACGGAGAATATCACAACATCCCTGTTATACATTAACCTCCATTTGTACTACTGCTGCAATCTTAGGAGACGTAGAAACAAGGGAACAGCCGGAGGCTGAGATTGTTTCCCGTTGATGGAATCAACGGGCGACACAGCGGGAGGTCCACCGCAAAGTCTGCTACACCAAGACGGGGTGCATGAACCCTTCAGCATATCCATCATCCCTGCGTCCATTATATTCCATATAGCAGCGAAAGAAAAAATCATTAGGAGAAATAGTCCACTTGATATAATCTGCACAAAAAAATCTGTAATTGAACAGTGTTGTTGTCTTCCGACAGAGACCAATATGTACTCCAATATAGTAATACTGAGGGTATTGCATAGTGTCTCCGGAGCGCTATTTCGCTCTCGTATGCAGTTCTGACACTGTATCTCAGTGTACTAACAATAAATCAATCCTGTGGCAAAGATCAATTTCCAACTCACAGTTTGTTGATTTTTTCTTTTGCTGCTATATTGGTCGGAAGACAACAACACTGTTCAATTACAGATTTTTTTTGTGCAGATTATATCAAGTGGACTATTTCTCCTAATATCATCATATGTGGTTAGATGAAGATTTAATGTTGACCACTGACAGTTACTATTTAACAGTGGATATCAACATACCGTGAATATACAAATAAGGGGCCCCTTTATAATATCGGTACCTTGCTGGAATGTTAATTGAATATATTATTTATTATTATTTTTTATTTGTTATATTCTCTATATGTCATTTTATTGTTGTTATATGCATATTAGCATCAATTTTATATTGTATTTGGAATAAAATATCCTCAATAGGTCATTATCAAGAGCGCACCTTCTCTCTCTTTTTTGTACTTTGTGATTTTACAGGGGAAATGGTTACCCCCTATAGGTGCTGCAGATAACAGCTAGATATTGTCATTCTTACAATTCATTTATAGGCGCTGGAGTTATGTTTCCCGAGTTATCTCAGGAATACAATTCTTATTGAATGCATTAAGCATGTTGTCGCCCTCTGAACCGACTTCTAGCACGGAAATCTGGATCATGAAGATCCAGATCCATACTGGAAGTCCTTTTTGTGTGCATGAGCACAAGTAAATTGGGTCAGTTTCCTGTATGCAACGTTTCCTACATGGAAATCTGGATCATGAAGATTCAGATCCATACTGTAAGTCCTTTTTGTGTACATGAGCACATATAAATTGGGTCCATTTCCTGCATCCAACTATTAAATTTTGATCCAGTCCTATGTTCTTAGCAACTGCTACACTTGATCAGCCTTCAATCTGAATTCCTTCATACATTGGACCGTGTTCACAGATAAAAGTGAGTTAGGTGCGGACAGATCCGCACCTAACTTACCCATTCTGCACCTATCCCACGCTGCATTTTTCGGTACCTTATGGCACTTACAAGTGCCATAGGGCTACCTTATCTAACTGTGCAATGTCCGCATGGACATTGCCTCTCCCCATCTCCCCCCTGTCCTCCACGACACTGTATCTCAGTGTACTAACAATAAACCAATCCTGCGGCAAAGATCAATTTCCAACTCACAGTTTGTTGATTTTTTTCTTTTGCTGCTATATGGAATATAATGGACGCAGGGATGATGGAAAGGGGCTTTTAATATTTTAATCAACAAGGCATCCACTATAACACGGAGAATATCACAACATCCCTGTTATACATTAACCTCCATTTGTACTACTGCTGCAATCTTAGGAGACGTAGAAACAAGGGAACAGCCGGAGGCTGAGATTGTTTCCCGTTGATGGAATCAACGGGCGACACAGCGGGAGGTCCACCGCAAAGTCTGCTACACCAAGACGGGGTGCATGAACCCTTCAGCATATCCATCATCCCTGCGTCCATTATATTCCATATAGCAGCGAAAGAAAAAATCAACAAACTGTGAGTTGGAAATTGATCTTTGCCACAGGATTGATTTATTGTTAGTACACTGAGATACAGTGTCAGAACTGCATACGAGAGCGAAATAGCGCTCCGGAGACACTATGCAATACCCTCAGTATTACTATATTGGAGTACATATTGGTCTCTGTCGGAAGACAACAACACTGTTCAATTACAGATTTTTTTTGTGCAGATTATATCAAGTGGACTATTTCTCCTAATATCATCATATGTGGTTAGATGAAGATTTAATGTTGACCACTGACAGTTACTATTTAACAGTGGATATCAACATACCGTGAATATACAAATAAGGGGCCCCTTTATAATATCGGTACCTTGCTGGAATGTTAATTGAATATATTATTTATTATTATTTTTTATTTGTTATTTTCTCTATATGTCATTTTATTGCTGTTATATGCATATTAGCATCAATTTTATATTGTATTTGGAATAAAATATCCTCAATAGGTCATTATCAAGAGCGCACCTTCTCTCTCTTTTTTGTACTTTGTGATTTTACAGGGGAAATGGTTACCCCCTATAGGTGCTGCAGATAACACCTAGATATTGTCATACTTACAATTCATTTATAGGCGCTGGAGTTTTGTTTCCCGAGTTATCTCAGGAATATAATTCTTATTAAATGCATTAAACATGTTGTCGCCCTCTGAACCGACCAGATCCATACTGGAAGTCCTTTTTGTGTGCATGAGCACATGTAAATTGGGTCAGTTTCCTGTATGCAACGTTTCCTACATGGAAATCTGGATCATGAAGATTCAGATCCATACTGGAAGTCCTTTTTGTGTACATGAGCACATGTAAATTGGGTCCGTTTCCTGCACGCAGTGTTTCCTGCATCCAACTATTAAATTTTTATCCGGTCCTATGTTCTTAGCAACTGCTACACTTGATCAGCCTTCAACCTGAATTCCTTCATACATTGGACCGTATTCACAGATACGAGTGAGTTAGGTGCGGACAGATCCGCAACTAACTTACCCATTCTGCACCTATCCGACGCCCCATTTTTAGGTACCTTATGGCACTTACAAGTGCCATAGGGCTACCTTATCTAACTGTGCAATGTCCGCATGGACATTGCCTCCCCCCATCACCCCCCTGTCCTCCCCGGCCTTTCTAAATTGCTTCCCCCTCCCACTTCTACCTAAGCACAACCCAAGGCGGCATTTCTACTTAAACTACACGGATGCAATCTACATACCTAACTGGTAAGTAGATTCCGTAAATGACCTACTACGCATGCATTGTAGGCCATTTACTAAAGATCCGCACCTAAGAAGCGTCTGCTTCTTAGGTACGGATACGGTCCATTATTCTGCACATCTCTCTGCAATTCTGATATTCTGCATTATTGAGTATTTTTATATATATTAATATATATTAAAGACTATAATATTCAATCACCATATCTGAGATTCCTGATATATATACCTTTCAGACCCCTAGGAATTGTTATTTCCTTGCAGGTATACTTTGTATTCTTCATTTGTGTATCACATTTCTTCTTAACATTTAGCTACTTGCCCTAGATTTTGAGCTACACCATGCATTATAGCACATACATCCCCTTACACCAGTGTTTCTCAACCTCGGTCCTCAGGGACCACTAACAGTGCATGTTTTACAGGTCTTACTGCTGGAGCACAGGTGTGTTCATTACTAACTGACACATTTTAAAAGCTCCACAGGTGCTGCTCATTATATCACTTTTGATTCTTTAAGGAAACCTAGAAAATATGGACTGTTAGGAGTCCCTGAGGACTGAGGTTGAGAAACACTGCCATACACCCACTGGTGTGCCTTGAAGGCAGTCTTGAGAGGAGTGGCAATTAAAGTTGGCGCCACTATTCGACATAACAATCTTGCCGCTCAGGATAAATTATCATCCAACTAGGCGCGCTTAGAAACCTTACATAAACAAGCCCCTAACTCGGCAGTTAAAGCGGAACTAGATGCAGCTCGATCAGCTTTCGTAGCATGGCATGCTTCGACAACAATATTACTCCTCAGTCAATAAGGCGGGGAAACTCCTAGCGCGTAAATTGAGAGCCAAACAAACGTAAGCTATAGTTAAGTGTATAGTTAGTGACCAGGGCAATCATATATGAAACCTGATATAGCCAATCACTTTGCAAACTACTATGCTCAATTATATAATTTGCGGAATGATCAGGCTACCTATCAACCTACCCTTTTATCTATTGGATCTTTCTTAGAAGAGCTAACACTCCCTCACCTTTCTGAGGACCTCTCGCTGCTGAACTCCCCGTGGACGACATTAGAGATCACACAGGTTATCAAATCACTACCCTTGGGGAAGGCCCCTGGCCCGGATGGGTTCACTAATGAATTTTATATCCAGTTTGTAGATAAATTGGCGCCGATATTGACAGACTTGTTTAACCTGGTGCATGATGGTGGAGCTTTCCCATCGGAAATGCTTAAATCTAGAATAATCACCATCCTTAAACCTGGTAAAGACCCATCGAAATGCCAAAATTATCGACTGATAGCTTTACTGAACTCGGATCTCAAGATCTTTGCCAAATTATTGGCGAATCGTCTTTCGCCAATTCTACCAAAACTAGTCCATCCTGATCGGGTGGGCTTTATGCCTAATAGACAAGCTCCTGATGCAACTAGGCATGTTTTGGATGTGGTCAACCTGTTGTCATCTATGGGGGATTGGGGCCTTCTTTTCTCATTAGATGCGGAGAAGGCCTTTGATCGCCTACACTGGGGCTATCTGCGAGAGGTTCTTATTCGAATGGGATTCCGAGGGCGATTCCTCCAATCTGTCCTAGCCCTATATATCTCGAACAATGCACGTACTTTCTGCAACGGGTTCTTATCTAAGCACTTCCAAATTACAAATGGTACAAGACAGGGGTCCCAATGCCCCCATTGATTTTTGCCATGGAACCATTAGCGATTAAGATCCATACGACACCAACTTTCCTTGGCCTTCGTTTTGCTGGCCAATCCCATAAAATTTGTCTGTTCGCAGACAATGTTCTATTGTTTATATCTGATCCTCTATCATCCCTTCCTTCCTTACACACCATTTTAAAGAATTTCAGTAAAGCGTCCTTATATAAACTTAATACTTCCAAAACAGAGTCCCTTCCATATTATTATCCCTACCTCTCTTCTGTGTCTTTTACAAGCACGCTACCCCTATGTCTGGAAAACGGAATCTCTGTCATATCTAGGGATACGCATTCCAGCTTAAATAGCTCAGGTATTTGAAGTTAATAACATGCCACTGCTTACACAACTTCAGAAGTTAGTGGAGTGGTGGATGAGGTATGAGGTCTCCTGGATGGGTCGCATCGCGGCATTTAAAATTACAGTACTGCCCAAGATTCTTTACTATTTCTCTTTCCACATCTGGGGGACACTGCGACCATGGGTTGGTAGAGGCGCTCTGGAGCTGGGCACTTGATAGTTAAAAAACTATTGAGGTAAGCTCCTCCCCTCTCCATCCCCCTCTGGACTTCAGATTTTTTCAAGTGCCCTTGGAGTTGGGCGTTTTTTGAGAGGCTGCTTGCAGCCTCTATTCTCTATTTTTGATTTTTGATTTTTTTCAATCATTTTTACCTTTTTGTTTTATTAAAGGACTGTTCCTTTAATTCAGCGGCCATTGTAAGAGCTGGTGCTGCGGCTGCAGCGCCAGCTCTTATACAACGGCTGCTGTAGGAGAGAGACAGAGTCTTTTCAGACTCTGTCCTCTCTCCTGAGGTCCCCCCTGGGGAAAACCTCTTCTCCGGTGGCTGGGGAGACTGGGTTGGAGGATTTCTAACCTCAGTCTGCCCCTGGAAAGTCCGCGATAGCGACGGACATTTCCAAGATGGCCGCCGCCACCGGAGACTGTACCATCAGTGAGTCCCCTGTCGGCTGACTCACTGTGGTAGCGGCATTTCCCTTTATAGGAAAGGGAAATTAGGACCTGGGCCCCCCCTTACTGATAGCTGGGGGCCCTAGTAGCACCACAGTAGTTATTTACAATAAATAAGGGGGCTCCTTACTAGTATAGGAGTTACTGTGGTGCTGGGTCCCAGGTGAAGGTTTTGTTAAACCCCCCTGCATTCCATAGGGAATGCTATAACCTTCTCCTTGGCGGGCTTTTCCTACTGCTGGTCTAGCTCACCTAAAAGAATCCTGTCAGTTTCTCACAGAGATTCTGCAGAGAGCTGTGTGTGAGGTCTTCCCTGATAAGAGAGTATTTGGGATAAGCTCCTCTCCATTGGGACAAAGATTTACCTGGAGATTTGGGATATATAATATTTTTTTGTGTTATATATCGTTTAAAAAAAAAAAAAAAAAAAATTAAATTAAATTTTTTTTTTTGCACATTTTTAGTGAGAGTTCTGGGGTTTCTGAATTATTCTTTGGTAGATTTAGATGTATGGTATAAATTATTGTTCAGTTGAAAAGGGAATGTTTCTTTATTTTCAAAACAAAATAAAAATAAATAATATATATATAATTTTAAATAAACTATGCATAGAAAATTATAAAGTAAAGAATGAATGTAGCTATATCAAGTTATCTCTATTTTATAATGGATTTATTTTAAGTATAATATAATAATATAATATACATATTTATTTATTTTTATTTATTATAAAATTTAATTTAAAAATAACAGGTTTAATCAAAACATATTAAAACAGTAGGCAAAATATTTAACATTAATATCACAGACCAAATGTATCATAATTACTGCATTGTAGCAAATACATGTGATTCCATAGCCATCAACCCGCTATCTATGAACAAGAACCTATCCCTATATAGACTAGTGGTCTCATGGCTGACGCTTCACCTTTCCAGGCAGTAGATATTCCTCCCTGATTTCTCAAGTATCGGGACAGCAAGAAAATAACAAGAAGACACTGATCATCAAAAAGAGCAACCCCCGGTGCATAGCGGAGAGTATGCTGGAGACTTCTTGCCTGGGCTTTCTCAAGGTACTATACGGTTAATTTATTTATTTATTTATTCATTTATTTATTTATTTATTAACAGGTCTTTATATAGAGCTATCAGATTACATCAGTCCATACATCATACATACACACACACAAACACACACACAAACACACACACACACACACACACACACACACACAGTAGAGTTAACTTAATCAGCAACCAATTAACCTACCAGCATGTTTTTACCGTGTGGGAGGAAACTGGAGCTCCCAGAGGAGACCCACACAGACATGGGGAGAACATACAAACTCCATACAGATAAGTCCTTGTCCGGGAATCCAACTCATGACCTCAGCTCTGTGAGACACAACTCACTACTGACTGAGCCACAGCGCTGCCCCAAAATGCAAGAAATTATATAAATTGTATAGTAATTCGAAGTACCCTCAGACACAAATATAATATATGTTTTTAATTGAACTTAATTGGTTACATGAATTTTGAAGTATGTCACAATATAACTGACTTCATTAATCAATGAATTATTACAGGTCATCTATTTCAACATTACTTGTAACTGTCTAAAGGCATACAGTAACTTAGTGGAACACATTTGTATAAAAAGCACAGTGTATAGAATAAAAACCATTACTGAGATATACTTTTTGATTTTTAAGGTTTAGCTTTCATTTTTCTTTATGCTGCTTGAAAACCATTACAAATTTTTGCTAATGTATTTATTCTCCAATATTCAGCTCTGGACGAATAATTGTGTAATGTTTGGGAACCAAGATGAAGAACAGTAGGCTTGTGCTAGAGGTCAAGATAGCAAACATCTCAAGTCACCAAACACATGTTTCTTGTGTTTCTGCTCTTCCTTAGAACCCTGATAATATGAGTCGAGCACCTTTGCACCTAAATATAGGGTTACTTACCTCTTTGCTGATTCTCTCTTTTCCTTCTTTTTTCCTTCATTCAGGCATCTGGAGGAGGACACAAAATTCCTCCATACACACACACACACACACACACACACACACACACACACACATACACTTTTCTATATTTATGTGTAGATATATAAGTGCATACAGCTGTATATCTACATATACACACATAGATATAGGTATATAAAATATTTAGATATATATCTATACACATAGATATAGTTGCATACATGCATTAGATTCACACACACACACACACACATGCGTAATATCACACAAACATACATAACATACATAATAGCACACACACTACATACATGCACACTACATACATATCTATGGCACGCACACACACACACACACACACACACCATGCATGCATAATACCACATACACACCATGCATGCATAATACCACACACACCATGCATACATGCATAATATCACACACACCATGCATGCATAATATCACACAATGCATAATAACACTAACACACACACACACTTACTTTTTAGTAGACGCTGATGTGGACTGGAAGGAGGAAATGGAGGGAGTTTGGCGGTGCATAGCTGCAGCAACCAATGAGGGAGTAGCACAATGATCTCAGCTACTCTCAACCTGTTAGGCACTGGAGAAAGCTTTGAAAAACTTTATGCGGAGCAGCAGGAGATTCATCAGCTGCACTCACCCTCACGATCTGGGCGGTGGCACCGTTCATACCACCCTAGTTACGGCCTTTAGGATATCTGCACTTTTGTGAGCCCGCACTAAGTAAAAATACAGCTGCTCACAGAGTCTTAAAATTCTGTGATCAGGGGGCGTGTCCTGGCTGCTAGCGTGAGTGGACGCATGCTAGCTGGGCTCTGGCACAAACAGGCCTAAAAACCTCTAAAATTCCACTCCCTTCCTTTTTTCAGCCTACCAATTTACCCTTTAACTTCCCCTCTTACCTTCCGCTAAGCACCACTAATGATTTGGGATTTCAGAGCTGCATATTTGCGCTCCCTGGGGAGTGCGGCCTCACCACACGGTAAACTGCACCAAGCCTCGGCCCTCGCCTTCACGTATTGACCCGACCTTTTGAAACGACCACCGCGGCAACACCTGCTCCTCCACTGTTGCCAGAGTAGTGCAGATTTGCCACCTATCTGATTCCGGAACATCTGAGCCAGCTGTACCCTGAGATCACAGACGGGAAATACGGTGGGCTGAATTCCGAAGCACCGCTAAGCTTCTGTCTGTTCAGCCTGTCAGCTCTCGGTAGTGGGGCCCCGCTAGATTGATAGAGCCAGAACAACGGTGATAACGGGTGCGCTCCTGGCTGCTTCCCCCGCCTGAGCTGCTTCTCCTTACAATGTCTGGCAGCAGTTCCTGGCTCGCAGAGCTTAACCCTGCCAGGCTGCAATACCGCTGCTCCTGCCTGCTCGCAAGCCGTCTGAGGTCCGGAACCCCCACTGAGGTCAGAGACGTCTGCTTGCAGCAGACATAGGCACGTAGATCCTGCTTCCTTGGGGACCCTGTGACTTCTCTTCTGCCTCCCACAGCGTGCAGGAGCCTCCATGCCCCTCCGTCCAGCCTGAGCACCTGAGGGGCATCAATTGCATCCAACTCCTGACTGCAACAGCGGCGTACCCGCTTCCTGGACTCCGCTTCAAGTGGATATTCGTTGACAAACATCTCTCTCACCACAAGAGGGCGCTGCAGGCGATAAGTAGCCTGATAGGAAATTCAGCAGACACCACTATTCCCTAAACTAAATAAATAATAAATACAATAAAAACATTTTTTTTTTATAAATAAATAAATAAAAAATAATAAAAAAAAAAGTCTAGTTTGCTTTAGAAGCAGAGTCACCATTAGGGTGGAACACCCTGTGAAAGGTTCTCCTACTTAACCTTCCACATTAATCCTTAACTACAATCTACAACTTGCTGAGTATATCTGCAAACTAAAAGCTCTTTGCCCTCAAGGCACATGTCTACTATGTGAACCGCTTAATCCTCCCCCGAGGTTCACCTATGAAATCTTCATGACTATCTGAAACATAATCTTGCCCAGCTAACATGTTATCTAAGCAAATACGAATACGGTTAACTTTCTCTTATCTGATCTGAATGCCAGTATCAATGCCTCAAAAGCATCCAAAGCCCACCCCTCTTCAATCTCCGGTGAGGTTTCCAGTTCAATCTTCCCCTGCTCAAGTCAAATCTACAGACACAACATCACCATCTACCCCGATGACTCAACCAGAACCATCAATTTCTCAAGTTGTTCCCCCGTTAGAGCTGGGGATTAACCCTGAATTTGACGCTCCTTTAACCATTAAAACCATGTACCAAATGTTAACACTGCTCCGTACTGACATCACCAATGACCTTAAATCGTCTCTTCAAGAAATTTACTCTAACATAACTGAGATTGGTGACTGCACAGACCAACTGGAGAATAAGATGGGTGAACTAGTCCAGTCACACAATGGCTTAATAGACACTCATCAAACTCTTAAAAAAGAAGTAGACGCCTTCAGGTACAAAATCATTGATTTAGAAGATAGAGCACGCCGGAACAACATCAAGATTCGGGGCATCCCAGAAACGGTGTCTAATAGCGATTTATCTGGCTTTGTCACGACTGCGAATATTGTTACCCTCAGCTTCTGATAACGATCTTCTAATTGACCGTATTCATCGACTTCCCCAATCTAACCTGACACCCTCATGAGAGTTAATTTTTTTCATGTTAAAGAAAATATTCTTTGTGCATCTCGGAACTCAGAGGATTCAGACCTTCTAGGAAACCTCCAGCTGTTCCCGGTTCTTTCTGCCACGACACTCGCCAAGAGAAGAGAATTTCGTCAAGTAACTCTAGCTCTACGATCAAAGGGGATCCAGTATAGATGGGGCTTTCCGACTAAACTTCTGGTACGCCACTCTAGAGATCTTCACACAATCTCATCGGGCGAGGCTGGAATTTCTCTACTATCCTCCTGGGATATTCCTGGGACATCCAGCCTCCTCTCCTCGTCCATCGGCGGTCCAATCGGAATGGTCTCGAGTCGGTACGTCAGATACTTAAGAATTGGGTGAGATCTAACCTTCTTAACTTGCTACTGTATCTTTTGTTTTACTCTTCAGACCCTACTAATTGACTCTGAACATAAGAACTATATAGCAGGCCCATTTCAAGAATGTGTACTCTTATATGCTGATTCAAGGTTATTGTTTATTATTAGTTCCCAATCCATACGTCGGAGTTAAAAGGGCTTATATATATATATATTTGAGATGATATTAGGTTTCTTTAACGATCTTTAACAATACTCTAGTAGTGAGTTAGATGTACTACTGTGTTTAATTTTATCTATGTCATGCCGTTTAGAGTTATATGTTTGTATAATACTTTAGTGTTTGTTCCTCGGGGGCGGGTATCCCCGGGTCGCCCCCCCCCCAACCTCTAGGTTGTCGCACAGTTCCTATGTGGTAACAACTCAAGCCCAATATACAGGGCTTCTTTTGTTTCCCCCGTCCTTTGTTATACCCTTTCCCTTCCCTTCAACCAACACTATTTTTTCCAGTTTGCAGGGACTTTCAAAGTACCTTTCATGTTTGTAAGATGGCTAGCGGATCATCACAACCTCTTACTCCTGTTACCTAATGGTTAACTTACTCGAATGGAATTCCGAGGGTGATTTCTCCAATCTGTCCTAGCCCTATATATCTCTCCCAAAGCACGTACTTTCTGCATCGGGTTCTTATCTAAGCACTTCCAAATTACAAATGGTACAAGACAGGGGTGCCCAATGTCCCCATTGATTTTTGCATTAGCCATGGAGCCGTCAGCGATTAAGATCTGTACGACACCAACTTTCCCTGGCCTTCATTTTGCTGGCCAATCCCATAAGATTTGTCTGTTTGCAGACGATATTCTATTGCTTATATCCGATCCTCTATCATCCCTTCCATCCTTACACACCATTCTAAAGAACTTCAGTAAAGCATATAAACTTAATACTTCCAAAACAGAGGCCCTCCCAATTAATATCCCTCCCTCTTTTCTGTCTTTTACAAGCATGTTACCCCTATGTCTGGAAAACGGAGTCTTTGTCATATCTAGGGATATGCATCCCAGTCTCCATAGCTCAGGTATTTCAAGTTAACTACATGCCACTCATTACACAACTTCAGAAGTTAATGGAGGGGTGGATGAGGTATGAGATCTCCTGGATGGGTCGCATCACAGCATTTAAAATGACGGTACTGCCCAAGATTCTTCATTGTTTCCGTACTATCCCTTATATCCTTCCGAGTAAACTGTTGAACAAGCTACGCTCTATCATGACGGCGTACGTTTGGCGTAAGAGATCCCCCGACTGGCATATTTTCATTTGATTAAACCTAAGAAAAACTGGAGTTGTTGAGTTTCCGGACCTCTCTCAATACCAAGAGGCCAGTATTTTGGCACAAGTACGAGATTGGACCCTCCCACATGGCCAGAAACCCTGGGTTTCTGGATTTGGAAACTTCAATTCCTCCTTTTTTTCCTGCAGCAGACTTACTTTGGACCCCCTCTCCAATGAGACCAGTTGGTAAACCTCCACTAATGAGTATCTCCCATGCAATACAAGTTTGGGTTTAGAAGTATTGTCGCTAACAGACTTTTCCCTCTGCCTTCCAGCAATATCTCACTCACTGCCATCTCTAAACTTAATCCACATATTTACCTAAAAAAAATGGACTAGCAAAGGTGTTTACACGCTCCAGTAGATTCTACAGGGCTCATCTTTGTGTCTGTTTAATCAAATACAGGCCAAATTCTCTCTTCCAAACACAGACCAGTTTAAACATATCCAATTAATGCACTGGTGTGAGAGTATTAGGGAACGAGGACTCCCCATTTCCTCTCTCCCGGAGCCTTTTCTAACCTATCATCTGCTTCCTGTCGGAGGATGATTACTTTTTGGTATGGTATACTGGTTCCTGACTCAGATAGGGCTCAGTTGGCTTGGGAACAAGACTTAAATATAGAATTTACTCAGAATCAATGGGATTTAATTTACTCCCAGGCCTTTAAAATTTCTAACTATATGGACCACACTGAGAGGCAAATTAAATTCATACATCAAATTTACTTCACCCCTGAACATAAGCATAGGTTTTGGCCCTCCCAGTCTAGGTATTGCTGGAGGCAGTGTGGAGCGGTGGGTGATATTTTTCACATTTTCTTTCAAATCTCCCAATTAGCTACCACTGTATGTAACATGGATATTAGTCTCACCCTGGAAGTCCCTCTGCTCCATTTATACCATCCCATGCTTTCGAAAGACAAATGGTATGTTTTAGGTCATATACTATTGGCGGCTAAAGCAGCAATTGGTCAAGCATGGAGATCCTCGTCTTCACCCTCTGTAACCAAGGTAGTGGCTAAAATAAACTTTAATTATAACATGGAAACCTTTGACACCCCATATTCAGCCACAGCTACCTCTCCTTTAATCAAGTGGTTTCCCTGGGCGGAATATGTGGTGTAAATCAATACTCCTATCTCTGGTAGATCTCCTGTTGGCCGTGAGTCCCCGGAGGGGGTCTGTATCTCCATACTCCGTCCCCTCCATGAATAAGTCATTATCTAATGGTTCTGTTTCTCCTTAGCGGTGTAAGCTCGAGCTATGTCTCCTTATGTCAGGGCTTTGATAAAGGGGTTATCTCCTCGCTGTATTTCTTTAACTAGTGGTCTCTATGTAAATGTTGGTTGTTACTTGTACCCTGCACCTGTTAACTTCTCTCTCTTACCCCTCCCTGTCTCCCCCCTTTCCTATAATTATTTTAAAATTTTCAGTGACTTGTTGTAATGCTTGTATGGTATTACAGGCTGTTATTTGCTACCCAATGTTTCTCATATACAATACTTGTAATGTTTGTATTGAAAGCTTCAATAAAAATTTAATGTTTAAAGAAATTATGCAGTTTGACATCCATCCATTTCGTAATAAAATTCACAAATCCTGGCATATATTAATTATGTTTAAGTTATTTATTTCTGCTACCCTTTCATATACAAAAAACATAAGATAAAGATAAGATAAGATACTGCTTATTTTGTTTTTATAGAACAAGTCCCTTAAAAAAGAAATGAAAAGAGGATGCAAGCAGTGTATTGTACTTGAAGCTGAGGTATGTGCTTCATCTATCTTTAGAAAAAGAAAGTTCTACAGATGGGAAGTGCCTGACCAGGAGTACTACAAAGCATAAAAGTTAGAAAGCATATTAAACTAACTATACTTTTAAAAACCTTGTTCATAATCAGGCTAGCAAAAAACAAAAGCAAATGTATTATGAACATGGAGCATTCCCTGATACCATTAATAGACAGTGATGATACAAGCACCAGTGTACCCATGACTGCCACAATATTTTTTAGATAATACTTAAGCTAAAAAATTTAGATTGCATAGGCTTATGTTTACAGTGTGTGTTGAAAATCGTATTAAGCTTTTCACTTTTATTTTTTATTTATTAATTATGAAATATTTATTTATGAGTGAGTTGATTTGTGCAACAATATACTGTACATTACTAAGGTGTTAGTAAGCTTTTGTGTATGTGTGCAGGTAAATGGATTGCATGCCCAAATGGAACATTTTAAACAACAACTCGCAGCAACAGTCAATAGCAAACAAATGGAGATTGCAGATGCAAACACAAAAGGAGAAACTCTACGTGGAGAAGTATGTTATTGTTTGTTACAATTCTAATAAAAGATGACAATGTGTAAAGTAAATGTTGCTTTCCAGCTGAAATCCATAAACTATTTTCTTTTGATTTAGTTTTTTTTTTTAATTTTAAGATTGAAACATTAAAGTTAGCATCAGAGGAAGCAATAAGACTTCAACGGGAAACTGATATTAGGTGTCAGCACAAGATTGCTGAAATGATGGCACTGATGGAAAAACATAAGGTAAACATTTTAATCAGATCCATTTCTAGATCTAGTAGAACCCATGGTGTAATAATGTTTTTGTCGTTGTTCCCACCTCAACCTCAGAAAAAAGTATACATCCGGGCATTTTAATACCTATTCATATGCCCGGCCATTCACTTCTGCCCCTTGTATGTGTATCTAGCCCCTTCTATGTAAACAGTTTTATTTATTATTATCTGTTCTAAACTGACTTAACTTTGCTGTCTTCTACTCCCTCTTCCTCCAGTGCTCTCTGCCTGGAGGACACTGCCTAACTGCGTCATCCACTTTAACAGTACTGGTTTTACAGGGCTCTACGGGAGTCCTGTATGACCAAATCTATTTCTATGACTGACGCTGCCACATATGTTAGGGTCAGCGTTATTCAATTAAACAGATTTGGTTCCACAGGGCATCTGCTATCTGTGTCTGTGTTAGCCATGGTCTATGTGACCGCGACCTGGGAAAAGAGGGATTTAAAAGGGTGCCCCCCTTTAAGTCAGCTTGGGCGATTGCACAGCTCGCCCACCCCTAGAAACAGTCCTGATATTAATAAATCCTGGACAGTTTGGTCCTGTTGAAAATGATACAGTAACAATGTTACATATCTTACTCCTTAAAAAAGTCTAATTTCTATGTAAGCTGCACCATATGATTGTAGAAAAAAAAAATGATTCAATTTTGTCGATCTTTCCCTGAGACAGAAATATCCTGTATGTGATGTGGGTAGAAGTTTCTCCTACATAAATGTTTTCTGCACAGATCTAATTGTGGTTTTGAGTTTGGCATGCCTGACCAAGGGATTCAGACTTAATACCGTCAGGTGAATTACACACACAAGGTGCATAATTGGCCTGATTTGACTGGCATGTGCCCTCCAGATGTTATGATAGTAACCCCCCATCGATCTTTCCCTGAGACAGAAATATCCTGTATGTGATGTGGGTAGAAGTTTCTCCTACATAAATGTTTTCTGCACAGATCTAATTGTGGTTTTGAGTTTGACATGCCTGACCAAGGGGATCCGCACACTCAATGGGTTGGATTCAGACTTAATACCGTCAAGTGAATTACACACACAAGGTGTATAATTGGCCTGATTTGACTGGCATGTGCCCTCCAGATGTTATGATAGTAATCCCCCACTGATCTGCACGATTGATTTAATGCAGGTTTATGGCAGCGTAAGCTGCCATAAAGCCCTCACGAGAGAGGGGAGTGAGGAGGGGGCGTGCACTCCCCTCTCTCTCTCTCGAACAGACCCCTGCACGTACGGAAAGCTTGTATGGGTCTGGATCCGGTCCAATGTCTGCATCTTTTAATGTGAAGTTCAACAAATTTTTCAAAAATATTTTTACCACCGCAGTATTTAGTTCTACTTCACACAGTTCAGGAAACAGCAGGATACACAGTACTTTCATGCACACACCAACACAGTAATTAAATAAAAGAATGTGTCAAAGACATAGGGACTGCAACCCTGCTGTAACTCTCAATTCAAGCTTGACTGAGCAACAAAATGTTGTATGATGGAGCGTATTTAGTAAAATGTTAACAAGCGTTAAGCACAGATCAAGAAACAGATTACAAAATATAAGTCTCTCCACAGTATGACATTCTGTGCAAAAATTCAGGATATCCAAGATCTTCTATTTTTCATATGTTTTAGCACACCTCCCATAAGTTCATGTTTCAGGTTTTATCATACAGCTCAGATAGATTGAGTGAAGACTGCCTGACTCTTAGTGTGAACACAAGTGTACTTACAAAAATCACATTAAAGCTGAGAAGACGACAGTGTAACATTGACAAACATAGAAATGTCCCGGGGATCTGCCCGTCCTTTTATTTTATTTATTAACAGTTTTTTATATAGCACTATCAGATTACATTGTGCTTTACAAAGAATATTTTACATTCAGTCCATTGGAGCTACATTCAGCAGTCAATTAACTCAGCAGTCAATTAACCTACCAGCATGTTTTTGGAAGCCCACACAGACACAGGGAGAACATACACTACACAGGTAAGGCCTAGTCCATGAATGAAGCTCATGACCTCAGTGCTGTGAGTCACAGATGCTACTTAGTGAGCTACCGCACTGCCCCAACCCTTAGGTTGTATTAAAACAAAAATACATAAATATGACATAGGACATGCCGATGCTTAACAAATGAAGCACTTCAGTAGCATGGATATGACTAAGCATTCAAAAAAGAAAACTTGTCTCATAGGATGAGGCTGAATTAATACAGGTTGGAGTGGCAAGATATTTGAAACCAGAATTATTTTTTGTCATCCTGTTAGTTAAACTAGTTAAACTTTGATAATTAACACTATATCAAACTGGAATTGTGTTATTTGTAAAATAAAAATGTAAATTAATAATTGTCACAATATAAGTTATATCAAACCAATTGTTTCACATCACCACTCAGCTCAAAACCCCTTTCACACTGCAGCTATGACCTGGGAAATTCTCGGGACAGGTTTTTTCACACTGAACCCGGTTCTGCCCTGAAAATCCAGGTCAATCATCAATAGAGGAGCTTTGATTGACTGACAAACATGATGTCATTTAAAAGGACTTTACTTTTTTGCTTACAAATATGTAAGTAGGGTGGAGATTTTCACAGCATTGCTTTTCATGACGGCCGACGAGTTACTACTGTGTAGTCCTACTGATTTCATTGTTTATTGTGTTATTTTGCTGTTTCCTGCAGCGAATGAGAGCTTGTTGCAGCTGCTGACACTGTGCCAGGTTGCACAGTGTCATTTTATGAGGAGAAAGGCGCAATTTATGACTGATAGGGCGAATACTTGGCATCAAAATTTCCATATTGAGATTCACCATGCGAACAAACTGGGGAATGTGGGTCAGAGACCGCAGTCATGGAGCAGCTTTCTGGGCAACTGTGGAAGCTTTTGGGGACGAGCAGTGGATGGCATACTTTCGCATGTCATTTGGGCATTTCAATATGTGTTGGACTTTATCAACCCAGCCCTTACAAGACAGACCACAAACTGCAGAAATCCCATTTAACCAAGTAGGAGACTAGCCATGGTGTTGTAGTGGTATGCTACCCCTGGCGAATACCACACAATTTGATGCTTGTTTGGAGTGGGGATATCATGCATTCTAGTACATGAAGTCATGGAGGCTTTGGTAGAAGCCCTTTACAATCGATTCATCTTCCTGCCTAAAGGACAGCGTCTAGATGACACCATCTCTTGATTCCTGCAACGTGGATATCCACAGTGTGCTGGAGCCATAGATGGGACAATCCTGCGGATTACTACAACCGCAAAGGATGGCATTCCATTATACTACAGGCTTAGTTGACCACAACTATTGGTAAGCATACATTTTATTTTCAGTTCACAGAGGTAGGCTTGACCAGGTCTTTATGGAGGCATATACCTAAGTATCAGCAGTGAGTCTACATGTTTCTATTATTTGTATTTCTATTATTTGTAAAATTAATTTGGGACTCTATACATCTATGGCCAGGACTGGTATTTATTACTATTGTTAAGAGTACACTATTGGACACTGTTTTACCTTACAAGCATACAAGTATTTACAAGATCTGTCGGGTCAGACGTGATTTGTTTTATAATTGTTTTTATGAGCAGCTTCCAGTAGAGAGTCATATATTTGTAGCAAGTCTAATTACTTGAATTCCTAAAACATTATTCCATAAATTTATTCAAAAAAGCAGCAGACAACAAATAATGCATGTGTGTTATCCCCTGCTATTTTGATTACATTTATGGAAGAATTCTTTGAAATTCAAGTCCTTTGAGTGCCTTCTCTTGCTATAAATATATATATATTAGATTAGTAACTGAGTAATGGCTAGAGTGCCAGGCCATGTTTTGTTTTTTGTGCAAATTTTCCTTGCTTTGAGCACCTGCAATATATATTACTTTATAAACCGATTTGAAGCAACCTCCATTTTGGATGTGTGTTTTAGAGCCTGTCTGGGATTGCAGCTGAAAGGGGGTGTGGTCTCAGAGTGGCAGTTTTGGAAACCTGGGAATCTCCTTGTGAGGTTAGCTCTTGGTTTAGAAAGATATGTGACCCAAAGTTGGCGCTCTAAAGTTTAGAGTTAAGATTAGAGTTAGAACCATCCAGCAGAGAAGCTTTGAAAGTGGCGGATGGCTTATAACATATCTGCAGATATCTGTAACTAATTCTCTGACCTTTATTTTAAAGATAGGAGATCATGATTAGTAACTGAGTAATGGCTAGAGTGCCAGGCCATGTTTTGTTTTTTGTGCAAATTTCCCTTGCTTTGAGCACCTGCAATATATATTACTTTATAAACCGATTTGAAGCAACCTCCATTTTGGATGTGTGTTTTAGAGCCTGTCTGGGATTGCAGCTGAGAGGGGGTGCGGTCTCAGAGTGGCAGTTTTGGAGACCTGGGAATCTCCTTGTGAGGTGAGCTCTTGGTTTAGAAAGATATTGGATATGTGACCCAAAGTTGGGGCTCTAAAGTTTAGAGTTAAGATTAGAGTTAGGACCATCCAGCAGAGAAGCCTTAAAAGTGGCGGATGGCTTATCACATATCTGCAGATATCTGTAACTAATTCTCTGACTTTTATTTTAAAGATAGGAGATCATGATTAGTAACTGAGTAATGGCTAGAGTGCCAGGCCATGTTTTGTTTTTAGTGCAAATTTCCCTTCCTTTGAGCACCTGCAATATATATTACTTTATAAACCGATTTGAAGCAACCTCCATTTTGGATGTGTGTTTTAGAGCCTGTCTGGGATTGCAGCTGAGAGGGGGTTCGGTCTCATAGTGGCAGTTTTGGAGACCTGGGAATCTCCTTGTGAGGTGAGCTCTTGGTTTAGAAAGATATTGGATATGTGACCCAAAGTTGGGGCTCTAAAGTTTAGAGTTAAGATTAGAGTTAGGACCATCCAGCATAGAAGCCTTGAAAGTGGAGGATGGCTTATCACATATCTGCAGATATCTGTAACAAATTCTCTGACCTTTATTTTAAAGATAG
>WWET01004685.1:33684-48632 GCA_011038615.1 Limnodynastes dumerilii | reverse complement strand
GCAGTTAAAGATTTCAGGTGCTGCCAAAGATTATGACTTCTGCAATTCATCCAGAGATGTGTTCCTGCTTTCTTCAGTCACAACAGAGGAGACCATATCAATATCCTCAGATGGAGAATCACCAATCATCTGAGGTGACGGAACACTTGTTTGGATGCTTTATGGTGTTGCAAAGTAAGCAGAAGAACTGCTTAAGGAGGACAATGCAATAGGATTGGCCAGGGCGGAGTTTCCAAAGACAGCGTTGCACAGCTAAATATTTTAGCAATATTTTAATAAACAGTTGCATCCTTAACAGTGTCTGTAATTTGTTTTTTTATTTCTTCCTCCCCTCTTATGGAAGCAGCTCACGCTCGTGTTCCTCCTGCCAGTGCAACATGACTCTCCTTGGCAGCATTTAATTACATCACCTTTCAGCGTTCTTTCTTTGAGATCCGGGTTGAAAAACCAGTGTCACTGTATTCACACTACACCCCTCCCCGTTTCGGACCCAGGAATAACCCTTCTTTTGTTGTTCAATTTCCGGGTCATTAGACCTGGGTCATGGCTCCCGAACCCTTTCACACTGAGCCTCGGCAATATACTGGGTTTTTGGTGCGATTTAAGATTTTATTTTGTTTTAGAAATGGTACACCTTGTAAAATGTGAATTATTCTTGCTAACAAACAACAAACAGCAACAGGGTAGCAGCATCACTGCAAATTACATAAAGATAGACAATATGGGAAAATAAATATTCACATGCAGTTGATGAAAATAGATACACAAAAGAAAGTAATAATTACTTATGTATGTTTATATTGAGGTCAAAATAGTAAAGTAAAAAAAGTCAAATATTTATATCACTAAAATATATATTTTTTTGTTTTTTAGAGCCAGTATGATAAAATAGTTGAGGAAAAGGATGCAGAATTAAATCAATTCAGAGCAAGAGAACAGGATATATATTCTGTAAGAACCTTAATGGTAAGAATAATGACAAGATTCTAAGTGGAAAAGAAACACAGTTGCATGTAAGTGCACGTGTACACAGCACGGCACATGACTTACAGCATGGATCAGGATCCAGTATGGATCCCTTCAAAATGAGATGAATAGCCTGGTGTCTAAAGTTATTATATTCTATAGCAAGAAATGAATCTAAGATTTATTTTTATATCATATATAATTTTTAGCATATTTCTTTTTTTAATGTCTAAATATTCTGCCTTTGACAATGGTGATCTGCATAATAATCGTCAGAAAATACCCAGTTTGTACCAAGCTTTACACTGAAAAACTGGGTACACACAGATTTTAAGATGACAGCCCAACCAATCAATATTTTATATGCAACTTGTTTAAACAGAATGCTAAAGTACCTTGCATGCACACTATACAATTAGGACTTGCAATTTTACAATTATCTATTAAACAGAGTTGCCAACTCTCCCGGAATGTCCAGGACACTCTGGAAATTTGGGCAGTTCTCCCGGTATCCCAGGAGAGCCTGCAAATCTCCCGCAAGTCCTGTCCCCTTCCAGGCAACACTAGTATACTGCCCTGATCCCTACTAAAGCTAAAAAGGGGTATTAGTAAAGGGAGGGCTTAATGACACGATTTGCATAAGTCGCATCATTAAGCCCCACCGCTGCATGCATCTATGCTGTTAAAAGTCGGCAACCCTGCTATTAAATCAAATAGCTGCTTCGAATAAATACTAGACAGATTGATCTGCCGACAGCAGAATAATAAACTGCCCTGAGCAGCTAATACAGTGCTGTGCTAAAGCACTGTGGGCTGCATTTACAAAATGGTGATGCCTTCATTTTCATGAGAAGAAAACGGTCTTTATCTTCTGAAAATTAAGGCATCGTCATTTACAATGCAATGATCGCCATGTAAACCATGGCAATCATTTGCATTGCTCCCCCGATTGCTAGCCCGCTCTAATGAATGCGGGCCAGCTAATTTCTGAATTTACAAAGTATCGGTGCGGATTTTAATAATCCGTGGCGATACTCTATATAACGCCATCTAAAGATGGTGTTAGGGCAAGTATTCCTGCAGTCTCCCCATATATCCCCCTTTTCCTTCCCCTAATAGTTGTTATTAGGGGGAGGAAAGGGGGGTATGTGTAGGGAGACCGCAGGAATACAGTGTGTGTGTGCATATTAATAAAAAATAAACAAAAATAAAAATGAATGTTTTTTTTAAATATTATAAATAAATGGAGAATTTGATTATTTAAATAAAAAGTAAAATAAAGATTTACTCACCTGTTCTGAATTCCGCGTCTCTCAGTCTCCGAAGATAAGTCCCGGTGCATGCACACTGTATTTAACTTTTGGGACTTGAAAATTTTCAAGTCCTAAAAGTTAGCCACTGCACATGCGGTGGGACTTTAATTACGAGCTTACAAGAACGTCTCCAGCGAAAGCCCCGCAGACCATCGTGGGACCTCGTCAGAGGGGTAAGTATTTGTAAATTTTACGAGCAAAGATGCAAGGCTCACTGCGAGGTGCATTAACGTTCCTGGGCACATTTATAGTAAATGGAGCCCTGTCTGTGAACATCAATTTATCTTTGCAACACTAGAATTGAAACCACAATTGCCACCTTTATCTGAATTCAGGGCATGCTGGCATCTGTATTGATAATATAAGAGAGTTTTTACCTTAGTCACATTAAACTTTCTAAAGTCAATCTGTATCGTATGTGCACAAATATATGTACATATGCTACTATATATAGAATATGATTCAACTTTGTAATAACTGTGTTGATAGGTTCACATTGACCTATAAAACACGTTGTGGCAGCTTGAATCTTTGAGATACATTTTGAGATTTACCATAATAGAGGTGGGTGATGCTAAAATATTAATGTTGATTTAATGTGGCCCCCAGGTAAATGTAAATTTGCGTTTCCATGTCAGGGATTCTGGACTGTATTCACACCTAAGAGTGAGTTAGGTGCGGGCAGCCCCTTACCCGTCCCCCATTTTTAGGTACCTTAATATATCTTCTCTAACTTTTTTTAACAGACTCTTTCGCTTTGAAAAAGTCTTAAGTCTAAGACAAAACGTTTGAGCTTGACTTCTATATTCTGCCTATGTGACTGCTGGCAAATACAGACTTTGTTTTATTGTGGGACCCCTTTTATACTGCGGTTGCCGTGAATTGTTGACACAGACTCTGACCTCCAGTGAGTCCACTGCTGTTTGAGCTGTGTACAGAAAACTTATACCATCAACTATCTCGCTCTAACATTGTTGCTGTTGCTGATGCTTAAGCTGTTTCGTGCAGAGCCATTGCGAGTCCTCGGTCCGAGCGGCTGCTTTTAGAAATAGAGACAGCCAAAAGTTCCTTTTTGAGTTTTTCGATTGCCATACTCAGCCATTCAGTTTCGCTGCAGATCTGCCGCAGATGACAGCACCGGAGAGGAGAGTGGGATTAGTGCTAGGAAGGGGGAGTTAAGCTATTAGGAAGGGAGGGTTAGGGTTAGGGCCATAGAAGGGGAAGGTTAGGGTCAAGCTGTGGGGAGGGTGGTCTTAGGGTTAGGCTATAGAGAAGGGAGGGTTAGGGTAAGGCTAGGGAGAAGGGAAGGTTAGGGTCAGGCTGTATGAAAAGGAGGGTTAGGGTCAGGCTCCCGGTAAGAGGGGGTTAGGGTTAGGGTTAGAATTAGGGAAAGGCTAGTTTTTTCACTTACCTATCGGAGCACCGTGTTTGGTTTCTTGGGTATCGATTGCTATGAGAGGGGAGCCCAATTCTATAATAAGCCACCAAGTTGTTATTAAATCAACTACAAGATCAAATATAAATGTCCTCTAGGAACATAAACAGTCCCATTCTTATGTAAAAGAGGTATAACAATGATGATATGGGACCGGATTTACAACAATGCATTTATATACTTCTGTGCCTAGATATCCTTACCGAGATACTATGCATGTGTAGCAACTTTTTTCGTTACGTAGATTGCGTACATGCGGCCTTTAAAGACCTGATTTAAACTGTATCCAAATTACAAAATATATGAGTGAATAGAACCTTTAGGTTCTAAAAAGAAAGACAAAAAACCCCCCACAGAAACGTGGAGGACTTCAGTCATTACAGTTACCAACACAAATATCTTTTGAAGTTAAGGAAGGATTAAATATACCACACATAACTTTTTATTTCATTTATTTTTTATTTATTTATTTAGGAAACTGATATATCTAACAAAGATAATGAAATAATGAAACTTAGGATGCAACTTCAGCAAGAAAAAGAAGAAAAGGTATCATATATTAATATAGCAAATATCAAATGCATCATTGGGTTATTTGCTTTTGGATTCTATAACGTATTTAAACACAAAAACAATTAATTGACTGTGAATTGCCCAGTCTGTGTTTCATTGAATGATTTTATAATATCTAATATGAACTTTTTAGTAACATTGCCATAAATGATCTGTGTACAAGTCTTGAGCTGGCAGCCTGATTATAGCTCATTGTAACACAAAACAATTCTTTCTTAGCTATATTTCTCCTTTAATATATGTCCATATATCTCTTTCCTAGGATAACATTGTAAATGAAAAGATATGCTTAAAAACAAATATAAAGCACAAGGTAAATTATTAATGAATTTACACAACACATACTATTCAACAGTTTTAGTGCAAACAGTTAAAATATTTGTAAATGTGTTTCCTATCTAGGAAATTCAAACTATAGTCACAGAAACACCAAAACAGATGACCAAAGTGGGAGACATGCAGAACGCATCAATTTACAAAAAGAAAACACAACTGAAAAATGAGCCTAAAGGTTTAGAGTCAAGAAGTAAGTCAGATAACAAAGATAAATCTTCATGGACATCGTCTCAGAGCAACAAGTGCATGTTTCCAAAGGTAAAATATGCATTATTGCAAGTTTCTGGGCAGTGTACTGTGTCTGAGGAAGTTTAAGCTACCTATTACACTTAGGTCTCAAATTATGTTTGTTATTTCACTGTTCTGGTTTTTAACCTGTGTTTGCCATGAATAAGATTCAGGTCAATAAATGGGCACTCTCCCTTTAAAGAAAAAACACTGGGGAGATAAACAAAAAGGGACGTAGGATAGCACTCAGTTAGCAAAAGAAATAATCATGAAGGACTGGACTCAGACTCCCACACGCTTTCCGTACGTGCGGGAGTCTGTCGTCCAACCGAGAGAGGGCAGTGAACTTCCCCTATCACTCCCCTCTCTTGTGCGGGCAGCTTAAGCTACCCTAAGCCTGTCTTAACTAAAGCATGCGGATCAGCTGTCCGTATGACCGCTGATCTGCATGAGTGTGGGATACCCCTCCCACACTACCATTACCATGCTTCCCCTGCCCACCCTAAAGGGCGGAGGGGAAGGACAGACCATTTCTTCTGAAATGGCATCGCACGGAACTAAGATCCAGTCAAAACAAGATATTTAGACACCTTGCGTGCGGAAGTGGTCTGACGTCCGTAACTCTGGATCCAGTCCGAAGTAACCATATTAATAATATGAACTAATCGTATTAAACACTAGTAACAAAATAAATTCTGATCAAATAATGGTCCTTAAATATATGCAACCACTAACACAAATAAAGTGCTACCACACTCTTATAAACAATAAGAATGAGTAAAATGTGTAATGGGCGCTAGAAAAATATATAGATCTATCTATCTATCTATCTATCTATCTATCTATCTATCTATCTCACATATAAATAAAATATCCAGTTCAGTTATGATGGTCCCTTTCATCATGTAGATGTGACTTTTTCCCTTGGTGGTCCCCTTTTTCCTCCGATATAACGGTATTTAGAGAAAGGAATAAAAAAGAGTGATTGTGTTAATCTTAAAATACCTTAAATATAATACAAATTCCATTTTAAAACATGAGAAAAACATATATAAATTAAAGATGCAATATCTGGAGTCTGCTTACCCTAGGTATAAGATCCAAGCAGCAAAGTCCTTGGTTAAATATAAATACTGAGGTGTATTGGAAAGGAGCAAGCTGTCAATTTCCTGTCAGACTGTTTTTCCTCCTGATATTTTAACTTTATATTATATATTTTTTTACACTGATGTTAAACCAATTAGTGGGTGTGTCTAAAATGTCGTTTTTTGGTGATGCAGAAACATCGCTATTGTCAGATGTTTCTCCTGTCATTGACAGCTCACACAGTCAGTGAGAGCAGAAGCTGGCAATACCAATGTCTATCTGTGTGTGACAAGATGAAGACAAGAAATGAAGTAGAGAAGAGAGAATCAAAGATAAGAAAACAACCAAAAACACAGAAAAGAGTAGAAAAAAGTAATTAGATTTGAGAGAGTGAAGAGTATAGGATGCAAGAGGAGACGTAAACATTAAGTAATTTAATGAAAGAAAGTTTAATCCTCCACATCTAGCCCCTTATACACAACAAGGGGAGGTGGGACTTGATGATGAGTAATTCATTTTACAGGAAACTACAGGAGAAGGTTTGAGAAGGTTTTGTTGCTGTACAGTGGAAAACCTATACTATTATAAGATAATTGTACATCTTTACTATTCAGTTATTTACATTTGAACATATATTACAGTATTATACAGTAACTGTCATTGAAGTGAAGAAATTAAAAATACAAAAACATTTTATTATAATGGCATGAGTTGAAGTAGAAAATAAAATGTTTTTGAAACCTAAATGCTCAAATTTGTCTAGGTCTCCAAATTTATCAGGGTTGTCTCTGTCTGCTCAGTTTTGGTAGCTACGGCAACAGTAATGGATTCACCAATGATACTGTCAACACATTACAATGTTGGCTTTAAAATTGCCAAAATCATTTAAAAAATGAAGCTAAGAAATGTATTCCTTATACTCTCACTGGCAAGAATGCTGATCAGTTAACCCTATTAGCACTTTAATGTCATAGGTTAACTGTCAGTGTTCTGAACATCACACCAACATACATAGATATTAACTTACTGTAAATACGACCTTAATGTGAATTTTTTTTATTATTTCCACAATTCACATTTTCTTATGCGTAGTTCACAAACCACTTGATGCCAGCAAGCATTGCCAGTAGGTGAGGTAGGCGGTGTTACCATCTAAATGCTTGTTTTTCTTATATTGTTTTTCAACTCAACTTTTACCATTAATATTTTCAGAACATTTCTTACACTTTATATAGATATTATAATGTGTATATAGTACATGTAGTATGTATATATTTCTTTACTTTAAATGTAACAATACATATCTACATCCATCATAAATAACTGAAAAGTCAAGCTATTGGACATACAGATTTTTTGTTGCAAAAACATAGTTTAGACTTATACAAATATATATTTAAAACACTATATTGAATATATTTTCAGGCATATTTTGTGAAGACTCCACCAACACATGAAACATTCAAGCATCGATATATTAATCTACATCAAGAAGACTCAGCAAAAAAGAAGAAAAAAGTTGTCTTAGATTTTGCCTTCCATTCTGATAGCTCTGACCAAACAGATTTTCTGGTAAAAAATATAATAATTTAGAAGGATTAGAAGTGTTTTAATAAATAAATAATGCAATTTAGATAAAAGGGTAACTGGTGCAAGTAATCTTTCGTAGGTGCATGTATGCCAAAGCCACCAATGGATGTACTAATTTGTGTTTAGTCTTATTTGTATTTCATCTTATAGAGACTATGGGTCAGATTTACTAAGCTGCGGGACATCAAAAGTGGAGATGTTGCCCATAGCAACCAACCAGATTCTAGCTGACATTTTCTAGTATTTAATAGGAAAGTAAAAGCTAGAATCTGATTGGTTGCTATGGGCAACATCTCCACTTTTCCTTTCCCACAGCTTTGTAAGTCTGGCCCTATATTGTTAATTATTTCAGTATTAACAACCTGACAGAAATAAAATAACCTTGCACTCACAGGGAAGTGTGAATCAGATTTAAACCTATGTTTTGCTGTGGATCTGTACAAAGTGTGTTTGTTTTGCCTATGGTCAAATAACTATTAAGCAAAATAAATACATTCAGTTCCCCAGTCATTTACCTGAAAGAGTAGGATTAGCTCACTTTTATTTTATAATGAAAATGTTGGTTATGCATAGTACCAGTATTCACTGTATTTTTTTATTTTTTTTAAGCTGATTTACCTTGGCAGTCAGTAAATGGAAGTAGTAAAAGCTACTATATCTCCTATAGTTGTGGCATCTGGGCTGGTATTATTATCCTGCATTTAGACATGTACTATAGCTTGTTTATAAAATCATGGTAAATTTGTGCATACTTACCGAAATGTCTGAATTAAAGAAACTTGATGAGAAACACCCCTACTGTAAATAGGCTACTTTCATCCACCACTTCTTTTTAACACCACTTTGATCACAGGCATATCCAGTTGTGCCTTGAAGTCTTTACTGACTTTCCACATTTGCTATTTTAAACTGTGTTATGCACAGTGTAAAAATTAATGCAAAGATACACACTAGATACACTGGATTAGACTTAGGGCTCCATTTACTAAAGTCGAATTTGCACAAATCGACCAGGATCATGGGAGTTTTCTATTATGCAATCGCCGCATTCATTAAAGACAAAGTTCTGGAACTTTTGCCTTTGAAAAAAGATTTTTTTCTGCATCAGACATAGCAATTGTCGCTTAGTAAAATCTAGGGCAACTTTACTATTAAAAAGCACCATTTAAAAGCGCCTGCTGTGCCTCACTTTGCCATCAAAACATGTAAAACAAGTTTTACATGTGCTTTGACACTTTCCAATGGTTCTACGGCTTACCATGCTGATGCTGATAGTACTACAAAGCTCAGCAATGCTGAGCCTTGTAGTTCGATCAGCGCAGCAAGGCTAAGTCTTACAACTATGCAGCGCTTTGATTATTGACATAGAAAAACACATGTCAAATAGATTGACATGTGTTTTTCTGGTAAAGTATGTGTCGCTTTCTATGGAAGCGCCACACACTAAAGGCGATTCAGTCAAATCACCTTTAGTGAATACAGCGATTTTTCTTGGACTGGATCTGGACTTGTTTGGTCCAGCGATGCTTGCCTGGGCGATTTAAAAATCACAGGCAAAGTCCTGGGAGTTTGGGCGATTTGTTCAAAATCAACCTTTATAAATGAGGCCCTAAGTCATTCCAGAAGGCCAAGGTGTCCATGTGTAGGTGTCTTCTGTACAGTCAAGGAAAGTGGATTTTGGTATTTGACGCCATAACTTTAAAAAAAAATATTGGGCCATGTTAGCAGATGAAAGATAGAAAAGTTTCATACTACTTTTGTTTACAGAGGCTTGAGAGTCATAACAGAGTAACTGTAAAAATAATATTTTAGTTGTTGACCCAGGGGAGCCTGAAGAGGGGTAGTATGTGAAGCTGTAGTGCGAATTTCAGAAGCAACTCACTAAGGAATATTAAGGGTGAGAAACTAAAGAATGACAGCTGACAGCAGGATGGCCACTAGGTGGCAACAACTTATTCCAAATGCTACAGAGAGTATTCTCTATAGGGCATTTAGTATGGAGGTAATAGTAGAATAAAAATTCAATATTTGATGATGCCTTGGGTGCCGAATTAGGTGAGGGAAAAATATAGGCTAGAGGCTTAGGGTGAGCCTGCATGAGCTCAGTAGAAGACTGTTTTAGGGAGGTAGGCTTGTTGTGCTTCTGCCAATAGCCATGTAGCATAAAGCAGTAATATTGTAGCTGAGGTTTGCGGCATGGTGGGGGGAGAGCTAGAGTGGGAGGAGGGGAAGACAAGAGGAATACCACAGATGAAGTGCAGCATTCAACCACAACATGGTATATGCCCATCATTTACAGATCCTGTGGTGGAGAGACTTTTGGCCCTGTCTTGTGCTGACTTGGAAGGTATATCTGCAAATAGCCCTGGAGATGGAGCATTCACTAAGCTGTTGGGACTCTGGAGAAGCTGTTTCTTTTAGAGTTTGGCCACCTTGACAGTGTGGGGGGTGGCATCCATATCTGCAATGTAGGTGAAGGTCACAAGCACAGAGAAATCACAGGCGTGGAATGTTAAATTAACAGACTACCAATCTATGAGTATGGCATTAGTAGGTGTATATTGTTATAAATACCTTGGGTTAGATACAAGGATCAGAGGTAACCAATATATATGATGTAGATGTATTTATTGAAGAAAACAGAGTACCAGAACATTCCCAATGTACATAAACAAAAGAAGGTAACAAGACACAAGTGCAAGTATGGATTCTAGACACAGGTATGAGATAACAGATGTCAGGCAAGGTGTACAGGTATGAGGTAATAGATTCCAGACTGAGTACATAGGTAATAGAATACATACACTGGTAAAAAGGACAAAGAGCAATAACATCCAAACAGCCTGGGAACCTGAGAGAATAATCAGAGCAGCAGATAAGTGGAGGCAAGAGAAACCAAATAAAAGGAACATGGCAGAGGCCAGAAAACTGCAGTTAAAATGAGAAAGGAAACAATAACCCACATCTTGCTCTGAGAGGAGGAGGAGGAATATAAAGCAAGAGTACAGGTGTAAGAGATCAGGGCATATTAGTAATAGCATCAACGCCTGTGTGGGCGTCTATGACGCCTGAGAAATCTCAGGCATGCTTTCATATTTGTCCCATGTGTTTAGCTACGCATGAGACTTTCTGCAGTCTAGTCTGTCTCCCTCGGCAATTCACAAATCCTTCACTGACAGGTTGTCAGTGAAAGCTGTGAGTCATGACCTGAAGAGAGAGAGATGGAGACTGCAACAGCGATGTGTCATCCACACTGTGAGAGAGACTTCCTCACAGCGTGTCAAGTGACCTCTACGGCTGCCGTCTGAAGAGACCTAAGATCTTCTCTCACAGCCAGGATATTAAGGTAAGCTTTGTGGGTTTTTTTTTAGTGTTTTTTTTGTTTTACTTTTATTTATTATTATAACCATTTTAAACCACTTTTAATTGTCTGCTTCTGGATCAGTCCAAGCCTCTGTAAAAGGTTTATAAAAACAGTGGTGGATGATGTTGGATTTAGTCCATGACAGCAGGAGTTGAAGTGAAACATGAGCACTTGCTATCCACAGAATGTATTGGATCCTGACCCCCGTATGCTTTCCGTACGCATGGGCATCTTACTGCATGGAAGAGGGCAGTAAATTCCCCGTCACTCCCCTCTGTTGTGCAGACTTTAGGGCAGATGTGCGGCTCATTAATCTGTACAACTTCTGATTCCTGCTCAAGTGGTAACCCAGGCTCAAACTATTGTAATGTAACATTCTTACATCCCCCCTTCCACCTTGCAAGGATATCCTGTCGCACGGAACTAAGATTCCTACAATAGGTGATACGTGTGTAAGTCACTCATAACATCTGGAAGATGCATGCACCCTTCCCTTCAGACACCCCACTTATGAACTTTGGGCCTGATCCAGAGCTACGGCTATGCAGCATTCGTATGTACGCATAGCCATAACTCCTATGCACTCTCCTGACACTCCCCCCGTCCTCCAGTACTTACACTCCTTTAAGCCGGCTAAAGGCTATCCTAACTTTTTAAAGCGTAAGTACGACAGGACGTAACAACGACCTGGCCATAACTTATAAACCCATCCCTTCCTGCCTAATTACCATCCCTCCCGCCGCCTACCTTCCCTAACTGTTGCGTAGTTATGGTGATCGTATGATTGGCATGCCCCTTCCACCATAATTACGCAACAGTTAGGGAAGCCCGATCCTGACTTCCCTAAATCCCTAACTACGCTCTAAAACATCTGACAGGCGCATGCGCAAAACAGCCAATCTTATGCTTACGCCCGCCGGCGTACTTCTGATTTAGGCCCTTTGTGTGCATAAGTAGGGTGCCCTATGTAGATCTATGTAGATCTGAATCCAGTCCAATGTCTTTATTCGTATACTATATACTAGTTTTGTTTTATTTTAGGGATTATGTGACAACGAGGGAATCAAATCTCAACATCAGTTGTTTTATTTGCCCACAGATGCTCCTACTTCAACTCCGATAAAGGTAGATAATTTCTAACTAAATAATCAATATGCTTCACTGTGATTATGCTTTAGTAAGATCTACTATTGTTTCATTTTGCTTTCAACTGTGTTATATAATAAATCATTAGTTTTACTGTATATATTCTATATTCATATCACTCTCTCTGCATACTCATTTTCTATCATTGACTTAACATGCTATAAATAAACAAGATGTATAAAAATATACTCAAATTATATAAATAATAATATTTAAGGTTAATGTAGCATATTATGTATAAGGTTGTCAAAATTGTAAAGTTGTATCATCCTATACTGTAGTAATATGATATGACTTGGATATAATTATGAGTTGCTCTGCCTTGTACAAATATAAACCAAAAATAAAAAGGTGATATTGTAATATTTTATATTTATGTCTCTCCATATCTTGTGATCTTTTATGGTAGATAAATTGTATGTATACAGCTCCATTGTTATAAATACTAGAACTCCCTTTATGTCTCAAAGCAGGAATATTTTGGACATATGAATAATATGTCTTTATAGAAAAGGGGACCCTATCCTTAGATGATGACTATGTTTCCTTTGGATTGAAATGCTCAATATTTGTTTACTATAAATTGCGAGTTTATGCTAACCTGACACTTGTGAACTGTAACAGCTAGAGTGGTGTTATGGTACGAATGTCAGAACAAATCCACAGCTGCATTGCAACATTAATTGTCACATTTAATGTACCAGCTCTGGGCATTTTTAAGTATTAGCGATAAACGTGTAAAATACATATATATTTTTATGTGACTACAACCATCAGGCTATTAAACATATTGAGGAGCAACCAAAGCATGGGGTCCTTTGATCATGATTCCAGCTATCTATAAGCCAATCAAAATAGGGCTGAATCCCTAATGCTATTGGTCCTACTAAAAAAATAATCATACTGTCCCCCTAGTGAAACCCTAGTATTAGGGTTCTTTCTGCATCCCTGGTGCCACTGGATGAGGCATAATATTTACATAAACAGAACTTAATTTTAATGACTTCCAAAACTTTATATATACAGTAAATATTTTTTTTTTCTGAAGGTGATCTCTGAAGTATCCTTAAAGTCCCCTTGTTCTGCCTTGAAAACCTCAACAATGAAGAAAATGCGAGACACTAGCTCCTCCTGGGCGGCCATTTCCAAAGTAGACAGAAAAAGAAAAATGAAAGCTGCTGAAAAAATATTTAGATGAAATAATAGTGATCAGAATGTATGACTGTAGGAGGGTTTGTATTTGTTGTTTTTACTGGTTTCACAATGTTTTACAAGAGTTTATTCTTAGCTTATATAAGAATTCACTTTGATATTTATTGTTAGTTGAAAAAAAAGCTCCCTATATTCTAGAACTGTTGCACAATAAAAAATAGTGGGACCAATTTATACACTTTAACGGAAGTTATATTTACTGCCATTACATACAGTGCATAGTAACTATAGAAATGAAGGACAATGAGGAGCCCAGTCACCGCACACACATCAGTGTCAGTATTTCCTTCATTACATGCAGTGACTACATACAACACTCTGTCAACCACAAATATCATATGGTTATTCATTTTGTTATGTTATTTGTTATTGATCTTCCTATATAGAATACATTTTCAGATATTTATAAAAACTTGTACTAGTACTTGTACAATTGTCCATAATTTTACTATTACTTTATAGAATACTTTAGAAAATTGATAGGGCTATCAGATGGGTTGTTATATAAGTGTTGATATAATATTTTACATTAGACACATATTAGTCTGATATAACAATAAAACAAAATAAGATGAAAGAGAAATAAAAAATTAAGTTAATATTCTGTTTTAGAGTGATTCTTTATACAGTGTATTCACAAAAGTTTGTACACACAGCTGCCTCACACATTTATTTTGCTTCCTTTATGCATTAACACTGTGTACTGTGGAAAAAACTAATTTGCACAGAAATTTAGACTGTCATAACTGTGTAAAATTACCCAACTCAGCGTGATTGTATTGCTAATCACAGAACACATTCATGATGGGACCCCCCCAAGTACAAAATCAGTGAGTTTAATGTAAAGTCTATATTCTATTTAGCAAGTTGGGGGTGGAGGACATTTCAGTATAAGGGTTAAGCTCACTTTCAAAAGCAGCTGATTTAAAATTGTATAGGTCATCAAATGTGGTCATCAAATAGCTTACTCAGGGGGAAATATGTTGGGATTTAGAAGGCATTTAGCATTTTGATCTTAGCGATGTCAGAAAAGTTAATGAAAGTAAATAAGAAGGATTTTCATAGATTTTGCATGGCCTGAAATAAAAACAGATTAAACAAAATGTTGTGTATTAGATAAACATTATTCAAACGTAAAAAAGGGTTAATAGAAACGTTATATCACTTTCATAAATACATTTTTATTGATGAGATCTGTGGTAGATGTACTCCTGCCATAGTCCAGATACAGGATAAAGTGGCATTTGTAAGATAATGGCAACACACTAACAATTGTGTAAATTGTGCAAGGTTAATGTGTGGGAAATTAATTATTTAAAGGAGAAAGATAGTTATGCCCCATTCACATTACAATTCCCGGGACTAGGCTCAAACTGCCCAGGTCGAGTGGCAATGTGAAATGTACAGGGGTACTTGACCCGTGTCTCAATTGCCGGGGTTTAGACTTTTTACCGGGTCTCACACGGGACTGGTGGCAATGTGAAAGGTGCTGGGTTGTTTTTCAACCTGTGTTTTTCACATTGCCACATTTCAAAGTATAAGGCATGCTGATGCTTGTAGTGCTACAAGCACCAGCATGCCCAAGGATGCCAGGGCATGCTGGCGCTTGGAGAATCACAAGTGCCAGCATGCCCTATCATCCTGTGCCACACACAACAAGGTAATGCTAGATCCATAATACAAAATCGTTCCAGCCCTT
>WWET01004685.1:19233-32042 GCA_011038615.1 Limnodynastes dumerilii | reverse complement strand
ATGTAAAAGGATCCACAGGTGGTACTCATTATATCACTTTTAAATAAATCAGTAATTAATGAACACACCTGTTTCTTTCATACACTTTCATTAAATTGAACCATTCACTAACACAGGATTTTATTCATATATTAATGTTTATTTAGAAAATCCATCCCTCTTGGTTTAATTTAATTAATGGTGTTTCTAATTAAATAACTTTCTTCAGGAAAATTATACTTTTTTATTTATTTGCTTTAAAAATGGTAATAATGGGCCGTATGCAGACTACCGGATGTGTAACATATACTTCCGGTGTTTAGCGGTTTTTCCTACTGCGCATGCGTAGTACATTTTTTACGTTATCTACGTATATTTTCCTTACGTAATCTTTGGGACCTCTAACAGTCCATATTTTCTAGGTTTCCCTAAAGAATCCAAAGTGATTTAATGAGCAGCACCTGTGGAGCTTTTAAAAAATGTCAGTTAGTAATGAACACACCTGTGCTCCAGCAGTGAGACCTGGAAAATATGCACTGTTAGGGGTCCCTGAGGACCGAGGTTGAGAAACACTGCTCTATAATGTCTGCAACATACACTATGGCACAACAAACGAGCTTTCCCGTATAGGTGCCCAGCAACTTTCTTAGAGAGGCATTCTCAGCAGGGAATCTGTGCCTACAGAAGTTTTCCCTATTTATCTTTCCAAAATTCTCCCACAAGAGGGTGCTGGTTCTCTATCCTAAGGCACTTCATAGTAATTGCTCAGCAAAAGTCTCTATTTCTAACTTTGCAAGTGTGAAATAAACAGCGAATGAGATCAAATTATTGCAGGAATGGGACATTCTAGCCACATCTTCAACTTCTACTGAGCAAACCCCAGTGAGTTTCAACTGGTTAATGGTGAAGTAACGATCCTACTCCTGACCTACCCTACAAGATCCTGTAGAGATACACTGATGTGGTGGACAGCTTAACTATATCTTATTTAACCTTAAACATCAATTGAGTTTACCACAGGGTTGCCGACTCTCCCGGAAAATCCAGGAGACTCCCGAAATATACGGGATACTCCTGAAATTTGGGCAGTTCTCTCGGTATCCTGGGAGAGCCGGCAAAGCTCCCGCAAGCCCCACTAGCCATCAATTAATTCTGTAATCCCTAGTGTTACTAGGGATGTGCGGGGCTTGATGATATCATCATCAAGCCCTGCACATCCCTATCGTGTTATGGGTCGACCAAGGGGCTGGATCCAGACCTAGTTAAGTGTTTGAACTTAGTTACACCTGGGCTAAACCATGTTGATTTTAGGGGAGTCAAGTTAATTGTATTCTTTGCATGTAGGGATATATCTTTGAATTGCTTACTGCACACAGATACTGACCAGCTTTACAATCACACTGTTATTTAGACTTGGGATAGGAAACATCACATCTAAACTCTAATACTGTTTGCAACTGATGAAATATGACTCCCCTGAAATCATCATGGCTTACCCCAGGAGTAACTAAGTTCAAGCACTTAACTAGGTCTGGATCAGGCCCAAGGTTCTTAACTTGGATGAGATGGCTGTAAGAGACGGGCATCAACTGATTTTATCTGTCGATGCTGGAAAAGGCCTTTAATAGGCTTCATTGGGGCTATATAGCTGAGGTACTGGTGAGGTTTGGGCTTAATGACCAAATCCTGCATTCAATTTTGCCATTACATGATAACCCAGTGGCTAGAGTCTTTAATAGCGGCTTTATATCTCAGACCTTTAAAAGAAATATTACACAGTTCCACTATTGCAATTGCAAGCAGCTAAGACTGCTGTGGCTGTCAGACAGATCTCACTGACACACACACTTACACAAGTACACAACTGTTATCACACACACACAAATACACATCACTGTTGTCACACACACAAACACACATAACTGTTGTTACACAAATACACATAACTGTTGTCACACACACAAACACACATAACTGTTGTTACACAAATACATATAACTGTTGTCATACACACACAAATACACATAACTTGTCACACACAAATACACATAACTATTGTCACACGCATACAAATACACATAACTGTTGTCACACACATAACTATTATCACACACACAAACACATAACTATTGTCACACACACACTGTTGTCTCACACACAAATACACATAACTATTGTCACACACAAACAAATACACATAACTATTGTCACACACAAATACACATAACTGTGGTCTCACACACATAAATACACATAACTTCTGCCCATGTGGTGTCCGTTTTTTTTTATTTATTTTTTCCATGGGGTGAACGAGACAGTCCAGACAGTGCAGGGATGTGTCCTAGAGATCCCTGATCTGCAGATGCTGCGGCTCCTATATAGCAGCTGTAAATCAGAGATCTCTTCCTATGTGCAATGCTATTAAATAGCATTGCACATAGAAGGAGATCTCCGGTTTACAACTGCTGTCCAGGAGCTGCACACCAGAGATTAAAGAGCCACATGCAGCTCGAGAGCCACGCGTTGGCCATCCCTGGTGTATATACCCTATGGGTGCACATTTTGAGAACCGCTTGGTTAGGGCTGCCAAGCTCCTGCAGATACTACTGCCAGAATTTTCAGTGGGAGGCTCTAAAACCAATGAAACAAGTTAATAAAATACATTTTATAAAATATGAATTTAGGAGAAGTCTTAACTGGTACTGTAGACAGGACTTTTTTTTTACTAATATTATCACATTTTTCCACCTCAGAGACTCTTTTACCTAGTTCATTCAAACAAGGGAAATAAATAATTTATAAGTATTAAATAATATATTTCATTAGTACTAGAATGATTAATTGATGCACCTCTGACAATGGCATAGTAGTCCCTCTCCCCATTTCTCTCTCCAGCCACCTCTCTACACTGTTCACTTCACCCCCTTTTCTAACTGTACTCTCTAGGCCCTGCTTCCCACTGTTCTTTTTTTATAACCTCCTCCCACTTTTTTCTGTAGCCCCTCTCTCCCAGTTCTATTTAGTTCATCCCCCATTCTTTCTGGTTCCGCCTCTCCCCTAATCGGGTAGTTTAAAATCAGGTCACCAACATGATTCAGCCGTCTCAAAGTGCATGATTTGTCAGAATTAACATTTGAAAGTTATTTTCATGTTTTTATTTGTACATATTTTGACAGTAAGGGGAAAGATAACAAAATGAAATGAGGTTCCTTTTATGCCTACTGCGCATGCGTAGTAGCTATTGTACGTAATCTGCGTATCGTTTCGATACGTAGATTGCGTATATGTTGTCTTTTAGACCGCATATACGCAATCTACGTATAAAAACGATACGCAGATTACGTACAATAGCTACTACGCATGCACAGTAGCTATTGTTCATTGAATTACGGCCGTCTGTGGAAGATGGCCGTAGTTCTGGATCCGGCCCATTATTCCATTTTTCCACCTCAGAGACTCTTTTACCTAGTTCATTCAAACAAGGGAAATAAGTAATTTGTAAGTATTAAATAATATATTGCATTAGTACTAGAATGATTAATTGATGCACCTCTGACAATGGGATAGTAGTCCCTCTCCCCATTTCTCTCTCCAGCCACCTCTCTACACTGTTCACTTCACCCCCTTTTCTAACTGTACTCTCTAGGCCCTGCTTCCCACTGTTCTTTTTTTATAACCTCCTCCCACTTTTTTCTGTAGCCCCTCTCTCCCAGTTCTATTTAGTTCATCCCCCATTCTTTCTGGTTCCGCCTCTCCCCTAATCGGGTAGTTTAAAATCAGGTCACCAACATGATTCAGCCGTCTCAAAGTGCATGATTTGTCAGAATTAACATTTGAAAGTTATTTTCATGTTTTTATTTGTACATATTTTGACAGTAAGGGGAAAGATAACAAAATGAAATGAGGTTCCTTTTATGCTGTATTTGGGATTAAATTACAGCCTTTATCAGAGCATGTTGCAGTCCATTAAATTTTAGAGATGCAGAAACACAGTTTGAATAAACACATAAACAGCTTTTAATGTGACAAATTAAAAACAAGTAAACATTCTGGGTAAGAGGTATATATATCTTCAACCATACACATATCCATAGATATAGTGCCATATTTACTAAGCTAAAGGATTGTTTGCTATAGGCAACGTGTCGACTTTTCCAATCCCACAGTATAGTAAATCTGGCCCACAGTCTGCTAATGCTGATCAAAACAAAAGATTTTTAGTAGACCAACAACAGGTATTACAAAGCACATCTAAAACTTCTTCAAATGCCCAAGATATAAGGCGGTATGCATCAGTAATACATGACTCAGTTACTGCAGTTATTGAGAGCCCAGTTGTTCCTGTGGTGGATGATAACTCCAAAAATAGGTACTGGGCAAGAGTGCAGACGTTTAGTATATTTGGGCTCTATTTATGTAGCGTTTAATTTTTTAATGAACAAAGCTGTTCCAGGCTCGCTTGGTAGCTTCATTCATTAAATTTGCTAAGAGGTCCCTACAAGGTCCCTCGATGATCTCTGGACCCATTGCAGGAGACTTACTGTAATTCATACTTTGTATGAATGAAGTCCTGCGCATTCGCAGAGACTCCTATGCGGGACTTTGAAAATTTCAAGTCCAGTGTCTTCATATCGGGACTCTGAAATTTTCAGAGTTGGATGTGTTTCCCAGACACGTAAGTTTTTTCTTTTTTTTTTTTTAACTGTTCTGAATATTTTAATGTATTTCTTTATTATTTTTAATAAAAATTTGATAAAAAACCAAAACTTTATAATATTTTTTTTACATTAGCACACACTTAGGTTTATCTCAGCAGTCTCCCCATACATGCCCCCCTATTCCTCCCCCTAATAACAGCTCTTAGGTGGAAGAAAAGTGAGGAATATGGGGACATCGCTGGAATAATTGCACTGGCGTTAGTGTTCAGCCGGGAGTGGAGTGTAAAACTCTTCTCCAACATTTCATTATGAACCGCCGGCCCACTCTAAAAAGATGTTTACATGGATCGCCATGGAAACTGCTGTTTTCCATGGCAATCCATTGTCTGTAAATATGAAAAATTACATTTTCATACGATAATGCCCAATTTCAAATGGGCATTATCATATGAAAATTAAGTTTGTAGGTAGACCCCTTTGTGTAGTAGAATTAATTGGTATACGCATACCTTATTCCACTGATCACTTCGAGGCTGATCTGTGCCGAAGCAAAGGTGGATGTCTGAAATTGTTAGAGTCTGCACTCTCACGGTAATTGCGGGGCTCCTGTAGTCTGTGGCAGGTCCTGGTTCCCTCATTGCTATGGACACTGGTGTGGACCACTGTGGTTCTAACTCCTCTGTAGTCTGTGTATACAAATCCCTTTAGGGGAGGTCCTCTCCCTTACTGCTTGGTTCTACTATGTGCACTATAGCTGCGCCGCATTTGAAGGTGGTTTATCCTGATTACACTGTATACAACATAAAGAGATTTCTTATGTTTTTGCAGCTTTCTTGTCTGCTCCTCCATCCAATGTGTTTCATCCTATCACAGGGCTTCTTCAGTGATATCAACTAGGAGTAATGCTTGTGTGTTAGGCTACAAAGCTTTTTGGTTCGCTATTCTGGCAGCAAATTTAAAGGTACAGACAGTCAATCTTCATTCAGAACTAACTTCCCGATTGGTGTATTATTATTGGTGTCAATTATTTTTTAATGAGTTGCTTCCTTAAACCATCTGGGGATGACCTCAATGTTCATAGTAAAGTAGTTGAATCCTTGAGAAAAAATTGGGAACATTCCCATCTCATAAAAAAATATAAACAATACTGCATACAGGTTATTTAGAATCACAGGGAAAGATATTATATAGATAGGTATTGATGTAGAAAAACAGGCTGCAATAAAAATAAAAATATCAATATGAAGCAATAGCAATAAAAAGTAAAAACACAGGGGCAGCAAAAAGAAAGAAATGTCCTTTATTACAAAAATGGAAGGACCCTGTGACGAAGGTTTCTCAATAGACAGTTTTGAGAAAAGGCACTCCTGCCCGAAACGCGTCTCTACTTCCTGTGTTTCTGTCACAATCAGTGCCTGCAGTGACCTATCTCCTCCACCATGGGTCCCCCATGCTCTCTCTAGCTCCAGTCACAGTCTTGCCTGTTTATCTGCAGTCCTGCTCTGTGGCTATATCAGATGACTACTGCTAATTAGCTCAGATCTCTGACACCTGCAAGACTAGCTTATTACCAGCAAGTTCCAATCCTCCCTTGCTGGTTCATTGTTGTCAGTCTAAGTCTGGTTGGCTCTGCCTACTCCCTGTGTCCCTGGACTGTGCTCCAAGCAGTTGCTATACAAGTCTGTCTGCATATCCATATGGTGTCAGCATTACTGGAACTCCAGCATTTCCTGCACTTCTGATTCCATATCTCTCTTCCTTCCAATTCATTATTTATTTTGTGTTTTGGATTGATATTCCTCATTCTCCCTTCCTTTTTTTGTCTGTTTACAAAAATGGAAGGACCCTGTGTCGAAGGTTTTTCAAAAGACAGTTTTGAGAAAAGGCACGCCTGCCCGAAATGCGTCTCTACTTCCTGTGTTTCTGTCACAATCAGTACCTGCAGTGACCTATCTAAACCACCAGGGGTCCCCCATGCTCTCTCCAGCTCCAGTCACAGTCTTGCTTGTTTGTCTGCAGTCCAGTTCTGTGGCTACATCAGATGACTACTGCTAATTAGCTCAGATCTCTGACACCTGCAAGACTAGCTTATTACCAGCAAATTCCAATCCTCCCTTGCATTGTTGTCAGTCTAAGTCTGGTTGACTCTGCCTACTCCCTGTGTTCTGGCTCCCTGTGTCTTGGAGAGTCCCTGGACTGTTCTCCAAGCAGTTACTATACAAGTCCGTCTGCATAGCCATATGGTCTCAGCATTACTGGAACTCCAGCATTTCCTGCACTTCTGATTCCAGCTATACCAGCACTACTGCTCCCAACATTGCCTGCACTTCTGATTCCAGCTATACCAGCACTTCTGCTCCTAGCATTTCCTGCTTACTCAGCTCCTGGCAAGTAGAACTGTATTGCCTTTTTCTGCCTCTCCCGGTCTGGTGTAGTCTGGTCCAGCTAAGACTCCTAGGACTATATATATTGAACTGTATTGTCTTTGCCTGCCTGTCCAGTCTGGCGCAGTCCGGTCCAGCCAAAACTCCTGTGACTATATATATTTATTGAACTGTATTGTCTTTGCCTGCCTGTCCAGTCCAGCGCAGTCCGGTCCAGCCAAGACTCCTAGGACTATATATATTGAACTGTGTTACCTTTGCCTTGATTTTTCCAGTCCGGCGTAGTCCAGTCCTTACTGATCCATGTCTTACAATAAACTTTTTTGAATCATTCAAGTCTCCATGTTCATAACAGTTTCCAGTTACTGATACTCTCCACGTCCATGGGATTGTTCTTTATCTGGCTGTTTAGGAGCTCCCCCAGCCGCCTGTGTGCACGTGGGTTCAGTTACAAGGTATGGAGCACAGTTTGCTTTGATGCTTATTAATTTTTTTTTATACATATTTTATTTATGAGGTTTAACAATATCCAATCAGGATCAACATAACAATAAAATCAACATGAATGGACATCATAGCATACAAAGATCATTAAAACAAGATTCCGGTACAGGTAACTTGTACACAATAGGGAGAAACCATATAGAGTAACATAACAGATGCAGGTTAGTCACCAGGCTGGGGATGCTATGCTAAGGTTATGCTGGGGTTGAATAACATTTCCCTGAGTTTAGGAAATCTAACAATCAAAAATTGCTTTACAGTGGTCTCATGAGAAATGGATCAATAAGTATTGGGAAGTAGGCAAGACAAGACAGGACAGGACAGGGGGTGGCCAGGTCACCTAGGGCTAGACCGAGTCGGCTCCGCTATGTAAAGGTAATGGTTTAGGCTATGTGGACAACCATGAGGCATGATACATGGAAACAATTTATGTAGGGGAGAAGGAAAGAAGCCAAAACTCCAGGGATTCAAGAACGTCTACACTTATGATTGTCCTGGAGATGCAAATTACCTGACACCAATAGGGAATAATACAGGGACAGGACCACTAGGTGTGCCCAGGAAATACTTACTGAGCACTGCGGGGACCGGGTACCATCTGGTCATAAGTTTATACTGTGTTTCCAACACCGCTATACTAGACCGGGCAAGAAGGAAGATCTTTGACCAGTCAGAATCCGTGAAAGTACTAGATAAGTCACTTTTCCAGGAGTCTACAAATTTCAACCTAGAGGTAAACAGCATCTCAACCAGTAGTTTGTAGAGTATAGATATTAAATAGGTAGGGGCCAAGGTAACAACAGACAGGGTCTTAAACCTATGTGGGTCCTATTACTGTGTGCTGGAGGAAATGGTGAATCCGCAAATAAGCCCAGAATTCTCAATGTTGAAGGGATAATCAGAAAGTTCCGAGAAAGAAAGGAAGGATCCTCGCCCCATCAACTGGTGGGCCTTGGAGAGACACCCGATGCCCGCCCGGAGAATAGACTGCAGGTAAAACACGGCAGAAAGAGATAGATTATGAGTAAAGGGTGTGAGTTGTGAAATAGGAGAGGAAAGGTCGTAATGTGAGCGGAGGTACCTCCAGCATTGCAGTGTAGGGCTTAATGTCGTATGATTAATATGCGGAATAATCCGCAGCCAAGGTGTGATATAAGGGATTGGAGCAAAATAAATTTTGATGAAAGGAAGTTGGAGACCACCTTTATCCTTGTTGCGGAAGAAGATGGCCTGAGAGCATCTAGGATGCTTCTCATTCCAGGCAAACCTCCCAATGGTATATTGAATACCTTTAAAGTAAGAGTTTGGAATAGTGATCGGGAGTGTCTGGAGAAGATATAAAATTTTAGGTAACACCGACATTTTAAAAATATTCTCCCCATCCAGAAGAAGTCTTTCCCTGTCCACCGCGAGAGATCCTGGTTGATTGTTTCCAGTAAGATGGGAACGTTGGCCTGGATCAAGGCTGAGGCAGATCTAGTGAGGTTAACCCCAAGATACTTCAAGTGGGAAGGATGACAACAAAAGGGAAACTAGCCTGGAAAGATTGAGTAGTGTACATGGCGCATGGCTAATCTGGGAATGAAATATGAGGTATCATGAAATGTCTTTTACCTCCTTGAAGAAAGGTTGATGCACATCTTACAGACTTGATTCTTTATGACAAATATCTGTAACCTGTTATTCCAAGTTCCTATATGACTGCATATATTGTAAACTGACCTCAAAACTATAAATGCAAATAAAAACTTCCTTTAAAAAAAGACAAATAAATTAGGACAATATTGTATTACAGCATAGTTTTCGACTCTCCCAGAATATCCCAGCAGAGCTGGTAAATCTCCTGCAATAGGCTTTAGGCCATGATTTAATACAAATCATAGCCTCAAGTCCCACCACCATGCCTATCAAGAGATTGGGCAGGACTTGATGGCGTAATTTTGGTCATCAAGCCCCACTCTATTCCTAGAAAGATTATGAATAGTAACATTGATGGACAGGGGAATGCAAATAAAAACTTCCTTTAAAAAAAGACAAATAAATTAGGACAATATTGTATTACAGCATAGTTTTCGACTCTCCCAGAATATCCCAGCAGAGCTGGTAAATCTCCTGCAATGGGCTTTAGGCCATGATTTAATGCAAATCATGGCCTCAAGGCCCACCACCATGCCTATCAAGAGATTGGGCAGGACTTGATGGCGTCATTTGGTCATCAAGCCCCACTCTATTCCTAGCAAGATTATGAATAGTAACATTGATGGACAGGGGACAGGGCTTCAGGACACGATTAGCATAAATCGCATAATCAACTCCATCCCCATACCATTATTCTTTTTCTTCCCTCCGAGACCCCCCACGGAGAGAAGAATGTAATGTAAGGGGTCAGCAAAGTCCTTACTGTACAAATTATATGCTTATCTCTAACACATGGGGGGTGAGAATGCCCCCTTTGGGGGGAGGGCTGATATCAGTATGGAGACCCCCCCAGAGGGAAGAAATAGAAAGTCAACAACCCTGTACTACAGTCTCCGATTACAAAATCTTCTGCGCCATCATTACTCTAATCAGGCCTTTCTTTCACTGTTCAACAATATCCTCAGGGGTTTCCCTTTCTGTAAAAAATAGGAACCTGTATAAAGTCTATCTTACATCTATGTTCATCTCTGCTTAAAGTGTTTGAGCTCTGTCTTCTGCTCACACCTTTCTGAGTATTTTAGCTGTTCATAGCTGTATAGTTTGTTTGAGCTCTGTCATCTGCTCTCACTACTAGTCTCTCTTTACCATCGGGGTACTGAGTCTCAGGCTCCTCTGTTCATTGGTTCCTTTTTGGGTCTCTTGTTCATGTGTATTTCTCTTTTTTCAGGGAGACACTCATTGTACATGCATATACGCTCAGGAGTCTCATGTCTGATCTGCTCCTGTGTGGTTCTGAGTTATCTGCTTTCTATATATGTGCTACCCCTGTAGCATCTCATTATATACCATCTCTACACTCTCTGGGCAAAGGATATTGTGCATCAGACTACACTGGGAGCAGACACTGCTGGCCTGCAACCAAATCCATCCCCACCATTAGGGGCTCTGGTAAAAGCCTGGCCAGTGGTCTCCATGCCTTGATGTTCCAATCCCATAACACCTTCACTGATATAAACAAAATGGAGCAAACATTTTACATTTACATGGGTCAAACACCATTTTCCCTATTTAGGAGCAAATTAAATAAATGACTCAAATCCCTCCTTCCACCATGAAAGAAATGCGTATCACAATTAGACACATGGAATTTTCAGGATTCATGGATCAATTTTATATCTTACCTTAGTAATAATACAAGATATTCAAACTATCGATACACTATTCTAAAAATGAATAAACCTGTAACAATCTAAATACAACAAAGGGAATGAGTTCCCAAACATCCAAAATTATAAATATATGATATATTAAATATTGAATTCACTGATCAGAAAGTTGGAAAGTCTGGTACATAATACGTCACAAATATAAATGAATTGATCATAACTCTTTAATTCTCCCGCTAGTATGTAATCCAGACTTCCAGTAAAGTGTGGCATCCCACCCTTTCACATGCTGGGAAATAGTGTTGTAGATTTCCCAAAGCTAAACCATATTCTTTTATTTTGGCCTGTGCAAAAATTCCCTTTTATTAAAAGCAATCCAATGGTTATTAGGCAAGTCCAGTACTAGGGACCAGATCCAGACCCCAGCATGCTTTCCTTTATGTGCAGGGGTCTGTCCGTCTGCACGAGAGATGGGAGTGAACTCCGCCTGTCATTCCCCTCTCTCATTATCAAATAGTGTGACTTACGCTACCATAAGGCAGTCTTAAGTCACACTTCCGGATCAGCGCTCCGTTTGGCCGCTGATCTGCCCGTAGGTGGGTGTTACCACCCATACTGTAAATTTTACATGCTTCCATTTACCCACCTTTGCACTAGCCCTTTTAACTAAAAAATCATCATACAGAACTTATTTCTTATTCTTAACTTATAACTTAGGTTATTAAAAACAATGTAACATCTGGCGAGCGCACTTTTTGTGTGTAAGTGGGCTCATGTTACTAACTGAGGATCCGGTCATATATCAGTAGTTTTCTTTTGTTGATTATACAAAGAAGATATAATTAAACAAATTTTTTAAACTCATTTTCAAAAACACAACCCACTACTAATTCTTACTTTTTCTCCTCTACAACACAATACATTCTGGAATATCACAATTGCCAACATTTTTCCCATCCCTAACTCCTAAAAACATTCTAAAAAACAAGAACTATGCTAGGAAAACAATGGCATCAAGTCACAATCAGGACAAGTTCTTAAAATTATATCATAACGCTTATTACTCTGCTCTTAAACTATACTAAATGAGTGCCTTTAATGTTGATCATTGTCCTAAATATGCAATCTCAGAGGCACATTTAAAATAAAAGGTAATTACTTTTCATTGTTTATGGCAAAGCACTGTAATCAGAGGATTCTGGATTCAATTTAGAACATTGCTGTAGAACATTTGCTAAGTAATTTTCCATTAACTCCAAAAGGGCCAATTTTTTTAAAAATTACCTCAAACAAACCTTCTCAACCCCACCCCCACCCTTCCTCTAATTAAGTTAAAACTTTAATACGTTTTTAAATTGATTGATGGAAGCACTTTTAGACAATCCTGTGACCAAGCCGAAGGCGAAATGCGCGTCAGTGGTTCCCATAGCGTGTGCTGGGACGTGCACTCCTGACACCGGGCACCATTCTCCTCGGTCCTCCGCCAGCCAATATCAGCTGTTCTCCCCTCCATTCCCTCTGCTCATTAGTGCAGGAAAGGGAATCTTATGGACCCAGAAGGGTGAAGCACCGCCGTGAGGCGGTTAACCAGGGAGTCAGGGTAAGTGGGACTGGTTAAGCATAGGCCCCTGAGTGGCTATTTGGCTCATCATTTTGATAGACATTTCTAGTTTGGATTCATTCCACTTTATATAATTAGTGGACTTTTCTTTTCTACCACCCTCTCCTTTCATATTATTTGAATTGCATATATAGCGTCATGACAATTATATTTGCTAATATTATCATGACCTCTCATTGAATAGTGCCAGTTTGAAACTTTTTTTCATATTTTTTCCACAGTCATTATATGGTATTTTACCTTTCCATGATAAAAGTTATTTTTTAATACAGCTTCTTTACATATACACTTGGCTTTTGTTTTCCACCACTCCAGTGTCTTTGGGCCTGATCCAGAGCTACGGCCGCCGTCGCTAGTA
>WWET01004685.1:4698-18904 GCA_011038615.1 Limnodynastes dumerilii | reverse complement strand
CCGGCTGAAGTTAGGGTAGCCTTCAGCCGGCGTAAGGGAGAGTTAATACGCTCCTACAAGGGGGAGTGTCGGGCCAGAGCAGCGATGTTACGCTGAGCGCTACAGCACTCAGTGTAACATCGTAGCTCTGGATCAGGCCCTTTGTGTCTATATATCCTGTTAAATTTTTTTGTTTCTTATTGCATCAGTTTTGGTAAATTTTTCTGTCTCTTTGACTGGACACTTATGTATCCTTTTTGTCTCTCATCTTGGATGTAACTTTTGCTTATTTGATTTCCTCGAATGTATAATTGATTCATTCATAATGGCGTTTTTTTTCTCTGACTATATTTCAGCTTATTTACCAACATTGGGGTAGATCCAGAACTACGTTTGCAATACGTTTACCGCGTAGCGTATTTACGAGTGCGTATCTTCTATACACTCCCCTTGTCACACCCCTTGAATGTACGTATTTTGTCCAAGATACGCTTTCTAAACCCTACCTTAACTTTTGGCAATGTAACCAATGTGATCCACACAGGTACATATGGGCAACATGTATTTACACAGCTAAGCACGCCCATACTGTACACTTTAAATACAAACCCCCGCCTACATAGCGTATTTCAGACGTATTTTTGTGAAACGTAAAATTGGCACGCCCACACGTAAGTATTTACGTGACACATACGTGAATGGCCCATACGTTCACATTTACGCTACGTTACGGTGCATGCGCAGTACTTTCTAAAAGGCGATTTTATGTCTCCACCACGCGTAAATTCGCTCACAAGCGTTATTCTGGATCTGGCCCATTGTCACAAGGTTAGATCAGAGATTGAACATTAGGTCACCACGTTTATGCAGCTGGGACTGTGATTATTCGCTCTTAATTGTTTAACCAACTTGTGCATTATCTTTACTTACATTTATTTCATGTCATCTGCCATTTAAAACAGTACCTGACCCAAAAAAATAGAAAAAATGTTTGACCTTGTGCACCATCTTCTTCTAAACGCCAACCCCTCTCTTTGCTTTCCCCCCATTCCCCCATTCCTTTATTGTATTTGATCAATTGAGGGTCATTTGATGGTAGCACCCCCATCATTCAGATAGGGGTCAGGTCACCTTTGCTTTTGGTCAGGGTACCGTCCTATGAGCTACATTTTTGGTTGTGCGGCTGGTCCCCTTCTCTCCTCTCCATCCCTATCCCCCTCCCCTTGTGTTTTCCTCACTACCGTTTTCTCCTGAAAGGACATCCTAAATGATCCTTCCCTATTATATCAACCCTAATCCTGAATGAGTTCAATGAATGACTCACAGCTCTCAGAAATGGATTTTGTTTTACAGTAGTTTAAGGGCCAGATTTACTAAGCTGTGGGTTTGGAAAAGTGGAGATGTTGCCCATGGTAACCAATCAGATTTTAACTGACATTCTCTATTGTGTAAAAAGAAAGAGAGAGCCCTAAGTTTTGATTAAAATTAGTTACGTCATTTATTGTAAAATCTCACATTCTGTCACTAGGTGGAGCCACAATCCAGATGTTTGCTACAGTTTTTCCATTCGGTATGCATTGCTCTGATTCTTTTTAAATTATAGAATTTCTACAATAAGAGAAATTGAATGTTAATATCCCAGGGATTTATTTGATTTATCAACTTTTTATTCAGACATTTATTCTGATACGATTTGATATCTGAACTGTAAACTTGAACATGTACAAACTTCCCCAGTTTATCTCACAGGTATAACTCTGGTACTGTTCCTACACCTACAAAGACAGTGGACATCTGTATTAGTTATCTGTTAGCCAAAATAATTTATAATGCTGACACCAGAGACTCTGAATATTTTACGTTTCCCACTGCTCACAGCTCTCTCACAAACCTGTCGCAGGATTAATATTGCTTAATTTCTAAAAGATGCTTTTTCTGGTAGTACTGTACATTCTTTTAAATCATGAACAGTTTCTGATGATAGTATTTGACCTAATAGAAGAAAACTAATTTATTGTGACTTAATTAAGATTTCCTTCTTTTTCATTTTTCTGTATATTTTAATTAATATCAAGTACTTTCTGTGAATCTCTGGAGCAGATCCAATTGAGCACGATGATGGGATTAGGCGCAATGTGCGCCTATTAATGTTTTGTACAGATTTTACCTCGCACCCCACAGAATTCATGTGTCTGCAGTCTCCCCAGTATCACCAATCATGTGTCTCCAGCCTCCCTAGTAGTTCCCATTCATGTGTCTGCAGCCACCTCAGTATAACCAATAATGTGTTTTCAGCTCTCCAGTATTCCGCATTCATGTGTCTGCAGCCTCCCCAGTATCCTCTTATTTCCTTAAGGCAAGGTCTTCCAGTGCTTTTTCTTCTGTTTGAGGCATTGCACTGCGGCACACTTGGCAACATCCCATGGCACACTGGTTGAGGAGCACTGCTCTAGAGCAGATCCAATTGAGCACGATGATGTGATTAGGCGCAATGTGCGCCTATTAATGTTTAGTACAGATTTTATCTCGCACCCCATAGAGGTGAAGTAGATTTGTGCAATGTGCCATTCTGGAGCCAAATCATACTCAATTAAATCTGCCCCTTTGTCTTATGTGTAGCACTGTATAAAACAATGGGAGGAAGGTCACAGAGGTAAACAGATGCCAGAATAACTACTGTTCAGTCACAGGGAAGTCATATAGTGATATAGTCAAATAGCTCTGCATCTCTTTGTGTAAAGGATTTTAAATATTGGCACAAATAAGAAATCATATTACAGTATCATAATTGATCATCTTTAATTTTAGTTTCAGGGCTTGTTATTAAAGCTACAAAATAAGCACAGAAAAGTTATTAAATCACAGTGAAATAAAACCACTTCAGTATTAATGGATTATCTTGCAAAAGAAAACTAGGCACTTTGGGGTAATGTATTTTCTTTTAACATTATTTAATTATGTTTAAAAGTAAGCATTTATTATAAATAAGGCAGCATATTAAGGATCTAAATAAAAAAGCAGAACTGATCCAATATTAAAGAAAAGGATTAAACTGTCTAGGCAAAAAATGTTATGTATTTTACACAAAGTAATAAAACAAATATTGAATGTGTATGGTATATGTTAATAAAGTATCTACGTTTATAAAATAAACAATTGATATAATAATTCATAGAACCTTTCATATTGGAACATCTGTTTCCATTAGTTGTAGAATATCTCATTGTCAGACATTTCTTAATGAACTATTAAAAGCTGGTTCTATGTTCTTATCAGGTAGAAACTCAAGTCTAAATTGTCCTGGCCTTGAATTAAAGGTCACATAGTCAGTATGAGAATCTTCCTCTTCCAAGACTGTCATGTTAGGATTATAAATGCGCGGTGGATCATACAGTCCTCCAGAAATCACCAATGTATCATCAGGGGGGATGTATCTGTCAGCTGAAGAAAGGAGAAAAAGTTTAAGTTCCACTATAGTGAACATCTGTTTAACTGTGTGAGCAAGTAAGGTTTAATTTTGAGATATCTTAAATAAATAACAATAAAAATAACAGGAACATGAGACGCACCACACAGACCCATATATTCCAATCCACCCATATATAGAATATTCCAATCCACCCATATATTTCCATCTATTTGAGAAAGGGTATATCACAACCAGAGACTTGACTTTAAGGTAAGCAGGCCAGGCAATAAATATTTTGGGGCCCGGTACATATGTTTTTGGGGGCCCACATCCCTTCTTAAGAGTGTCTGCAGCAGTGGATTGCAGGGGTCCCTCTGAACCTCGGGGCCGGTCACAGCTGTCCCCCTCCCCCCCTGTCGCCAGGCCTGGAGGTAAGTGATTAACTGCTGGGCTTGGAGAACTAAGGGTCTGGAGAAAACAAAGGGTTACATGTGAACTTTGTGGGTCTAGAGAGAGTTACTAGAGAAGACAAATTGGGGTACTAAAAAGAAAAGAGAGTGGAGGCTGAAGGGAACCAGAAAGTTGTTAAAGGGCTGAAGAGGACCAAAGAAGGTTCAGAGATTAATTGATAGAGAGCAGGCAAAATTTTCTTTTAAGTTGCATTATAAGCACATTTTTATATACAAATGTAGGCAATTTAGAGTTTACCTGAATCATATGTACTTTCATGCAGAGGGTGGTGAGAGTACTGAGAGCTTCTTCTTTTATATTTTTTTAAAGTTAAGGCAAGAATGGTCAAAATAACCAAAGCTAAGGTCGCTCCAAAGATTGATGTTAAGATTGTCTCAGAGTACGTCAAACGGTAACTGTTTGTACCTTAAAAGAAAATCAGAACATTTTTAAATACTAAAACAACAAATTTATGTTCTTTCTTTTCATTTATGTTAGGAATTAAGAAGAGTTGAATGGAGTTTGGTGGGATGGAGATGTGCAAGTATATCATGAGTGGTTCATGTGGACGCATGCACAGATTTAATCATCTTTACAAGAAAATGCAAAATTATACCTGCCAATAAAGGTGTGGCTGTTTCCATTGTATCTGTCACAGTTATATTATTTTCAGAGTTGTCTTTGGTAGAAATTGTTATTGTTTTAAATGTTTTGCTTTCTGTGCTCCCTGTTTGTCCAGTTTCAGGAACAGTTATCGAAAGCAAGGAAGTTGTAGTGAATGTAACAGTAGAAGTTTCAGAGATAGTTACAGATGTCTGATTGTTTAACATCGTAGTAGGTGAAGTAACAAGGGATATGTTTGGTAAATTCAGGGTTGTGTTGATTTCATTACTGGAAGTTGAAGCATCACTTGAATTGCTGGTAAGCTGGAATGTAGTTCCAATAGTTGTGTTAGGAGGTAAATATTCTGTACTTGTAACAGTCTTAGGGGTTAGAGTGACTTCAGAAGTCATGGCCTTGACATTCCAAAATATGGCTGAGAAGCAAACATTGATACACAAAACTGCAGAAATTGCTCTTGAAGACATCATTCTCTTCACTTGTCTCTAAAAGAAATGACACAAATATAAGATCTCAGATACAAAATGCAATAAAAACATGTTTATACATCACCTTTAAAATTGACAAAAATAAAATAACAGCTGCTGTTTTACATATACAGATACAAGTAATACAAGGAAATCAGGTTAAACCTGGGAAACATCCTGTTGAATTTCAGGGGGAGTCAAAATTGTATTCTTTACATACAGGAAGAATTCTTTGTTTTTGCATATTGCACACAGATACTGCTTTACCAGCTTTACTGTTACACTGTTATTCAGACTTGGGCTATGAAACATTACCTTTCAATTCAAATACTGTTAAGTAACATATGATATTTGCCTCCCTTGCAATTGACTTTTCCCAGGTGTAACTGAATCCAGTTCATTATATGTAGTTGTTTGTTATAGCAGAGGGTATTAGTCGATTACTCACCTACAGGGCTTAATTTCACAACTAGACATGTAGGACCTGATTCAGACTTAAGAAAGAGCTTGAAATTAAGGGCTCTATTTACTTACCTTCCTCGTTCCCTGTGAACGAAGCTGCATCAGGTTCGCTTAGCCTTCCTGAGTTTTTCCTACTGCTAGCGGTTGTTCCCTCTTGGAGGAGGGGGTACCAAAAGCACTCCCCCCGAAGGAGTGGGGGTAGGGTGGGAACAGAAAAGTTGAAAACCAAGGATCAATGTGGGTTCAGGAATATGTATTTATGACATGGAAACAAAATAAAAATACATATAAAAAGTGGGGCAATAACAATAAATATACAAATAAATATACAAGTAGTAACACAATAAAAGCAGTGACAGCAGTGCGTACCTAGATGTTACAGCACAAATCCGGTCTGCTAGCGATGGTAAGACTACCGGGAAAATAGCAGAGAACGGAGATGGTGGGACACAGACCTTGTACAAACTGCACAACAGACCCCCTCCGACGCGTTTCGAATTACTGGAATTCTTTATCAAGGCATTGAGGGGTATGAGTGTCTGAGTGTCTGATGGCTATTTAAAACATTTCCCCTTTTTTTTCCAGAGGTTAAAGGTTAAATTATGTTGTAACTTCTCTTGTTTATAATTCTTATTACATTGCTCCACAATTAAAACCAATATGAAACACATTAACAAAATATTAAATGTACTGAAAATTAAATAATAAAAAAATAATAAAAAATTGTTGCTGTGTTTAAGTGAATAGTAATGGCCGCACATTTAAAGTGAAAGTGCATACATAATTAAAGGAATTTGGATAACTTGAAAATGGCTGATATATAAAATACATAAAGGCTCCACAAGTAAAACCAATATGAAACATATCATTCAATATACTAAAAATCAAATAATAAAAAGGAATACCAAAAAATGATTGTTGTGATTGAGTGAATAATAATGGGCGCACATTTAAAGTGACAGTGCGTAAATAATAAAATAGGCTGTAGATAGCTGAAGAGTTTGCTGATATATAAAATATATAAATGTGAAAAACAGTGAAAGTATTATTAAGTACTAGATACTAGATATTAGACATATACTGGAGTATAAATATAGATATAAATATAAGAACCCATTATAAAGGTGGATAATACAATACGTGGTGACTCTGGAGTGATGGGTATAGATACAGAGAATATAACATATTCATAATTACAATTGGAAACACTAAATATGAACAAAAACAGTAATATATAATATGACCTTGGATAAAGAAACACAATACAAAACAGGAAACCCAAAAGATGAATGTAATATTAAAATATAGACCATATCACATGTAATTGCGATAATATGTACACTGACATTGGAACACCAGGACTAACCAGAATAAAACAATAAAATTCAAATCAATAAAATAATATAATTCAGGACCTAAAAAACAATTTCTAAAGGAATACATCAACCCCAAAATTTACCAAATGTATTTATGAACACTTAACGAGGATCCAAATGGAAGTAGATACAAAGGGGCAGTCATTCCGTTAGGGATATATAATGACCCTATAAGGTACATATTATAATAAAACGGAAATAGATCTAATAAATATTCACACAATTGGCTTTAGGGATTTGGATGTAGGAGCAATAATTCTAAGAGTGACACAAAGGAAGGCAATTGTCCACAATAAGGATAGTGGTCAAACAGGCAAAGAAGTCTGACAGTACCTGTTTTCCATTATTCAGTTTTCTATACAGCATATAAAGAGATATTGCTGCTTGAAAAGTGATCTTCACAAAAAGGTGAGGTGGATGGTCTTAGGGCTCTATTTACTTACCTTCCTCGTTCCCTGTGAACGGAGCTGCATCAGGCTTTCTTATCATCGCAGCGAGCCTGGCAGCTTCGTTGACAATATTTACAAATACTCACCCCTCTTGCGAGGTACCGCGATGATCCGCCGGGTCCCCGCAGTACTTCATATTCATGCGATGCATGAATGAAGTACTGCACATGTGCAGTAGCTCTCAATCCGGACTTAAAAAAATGTCAGTGCCGACATGAGACACACTGTACATGAGCAGTGTATTCATGCCGGGACCGGACAGCTGCAGCCCGACGGGACCCCCGGACAGGTGAGTTTATTAATTTATTATTACTTAGATTTTTTCTGTTACTTTAAAAAAAAAAATTATAATTTTTTTTTTACTGGGGCAGTAATATTATGTATTCCAACGGTCTCCCTATTCATACCCCCCTTTTCCTCCCCATAATAACAGCTATTAGGGGTAGGAAAATAGGGGTATATGGGGACATTGCCGGAATACTTACCACTAACACCAGCCTGAGCTGGTGTTCGTCTGACGCCAGGAGCGGAGTGTAAAACTCCGCTCCAACGTTTTGTAAATATGACACACTTCATTTGAAGTGAAAACTGGCCCTATCGCATTAAAATGATCTTTGTAAATAGAGCTCTTGTTATTTACTGCTATTGATATCACAGACCCACATAACTAAATTGCTTTCATTTAATCAGGGGCATTACAACTACTTTTGCTTGGGGGTAGCGGGCAATAATTTAGCCCTATCCTTGGCGCCCCTTTTCCCTTTGGTATGCCCCTTCTCCCATTTGCAAACTTACCCTGTTGACGCTTCTTCTCCTCTCTGCTGTCTGCTCAATGAATGATGCTGATGTGACCAGTTTCACTCAGATGGGAGGGGAGCTGCGGAGGAGAGGAGATGCTGACAGAGGATTGGACAGACAGTTTCTGGCGCTGTCTCTGTGCAATCCTCTGTCAGCACCCCCCACTGTGGCGCCCCCTTCATATTTGGGGGCATCTTGCCCCCCACACTATTCCGACACCTATGAGCTTAATGTATCTACGTATACAAGTGTTAATGTACTGAATTATTATTGGTATATCAAGAAAGTTGTAATAAATGATGAAATAATTGAATACATTGTAAAACAGTATTGAGACTGGAGCCTGGACTATTGGTATCAATGTTTGGGTGAGCAGGATTTATATTTTCCAGGCATTACTGGAAAGTAAATGGCAATTTTACTGCATAAAACACAATAAAATTATATAGCACTGAATTCCATATGCTGGACTTTGTGATGGCAACACCCATGTTTTAACTGTAACACGTAAACCTACTGTATATTGTCAAGACTTAATAACTTATGGACTGTTATTCACATTGAGTGGAGCTTTTATGGGGATGCAAAGTTTGCTTCAAGTTATTACTGAAAAATAACATATTTAAATAACCAATCAAGCATATACATATATTAAAATGAGTTATATATGAATGGTGAATACATTTACAAAAAGAAGACAAAAAGTTAGAGATTCTTAAACTGAATTTAATATATAGTAATATGCGGAAATTAGAAATACTTAATTTATATTTTGTTTAATCAAACTTTATTAGATTTCTAAGACACATTTGGTGCACAGATATAGAAAAAGGAAAAAGAAAATTCCATGTTTTAAAAACTATTTTATTGCTGCTGCAGCTAGGTGCCTAACTTATATCTGCATCTAATATTTAAAGCACTGATATCAGCACAAATAGATGGTATGTCACTGATTATACCCAATACTGACAACCAAAAATATGTAAGACCTGATCCAGAGCTACGTTACCATGTGTTTTTCATGTGAATCCTCTCTGCACATGCTCAGAATGGAGTACAGATAGATGGACACACTGTTGCCTATCCTCCTGTGTCTGCATCTGTGTGCTCTGAGCTAGCGCAACGTGGAGTTCAACTATATTTAAATTAGAAAGGCGTTGGTTTAGTGCTACTGCATGCGCAATAGTAGGTTGGATTTCCTGCTCAGAGCTGGTGTATGTGTAAAATGGAGTGTATTTTTAATCAATAGTTGACTCTCTTTATAGTTATAAACACATCCCTACACATGTATTAAAATTAGAAAGGGAAACTGAACCATCAATTAATGTTTAAAACATTTGTTTTACATAAAATACACAATCTTGAACTTTTTTTAAGCCTAATAAGCAGCAGATTTGCAGCATTAACTGTCTGTATTTTTTAAGGGCTTTAATGTGTTTAGAAACTAAAAAATATCCCCAAACACATATGTAACATGCAAACTTGTATGTGCTTAAATGCACCTCACTGCCTACACCTCTATACATCCGTTTGCATGTTTTAAACGAGTGCACCTTTTCTATAGGTTTTATTCAGAGATACAAAAGTTGCAGCTCTGGATAGGACACACGCAATGTGGGCAGCAAAAACTATGGACCAAGTCCGTGATGACAATATACAGTCGGTAAGATAACATAACTTGTCATAGGGTTAAATAATAATTAGAGGGATTGAGCTAGAGTCATGATGTGAAGCAAACAGGTTGTCTTAACTTAATAGTTCAGAAGTAATGAACCAAATATAGTCTGAATTAATCAACAGACTTGTATTAAGTCTTATATACCAATTTTATACAGATAACTAGCTAAGGTTGCCATTGGCAGGAAATAGTCTATAGAAGAGCACTTGCACTATAATTCCTGTCTCCCGAGGAAGGTCTAAAATGGGTTGTTCTATTTCCAGTGTTTACTGAAGAGACATGCAGCAGTTCATGAAACACCAGTGGACAGTAAGTAGCTTTCTTAAAGCTTGTACTGCAAGTTCATAAAATGCCATAATAATACACAACTGTGAGGGCAACACTCCCCATGATGTGGGAAAGAAGCCAATGAATGTGAGCTCTTCCTTTAGGGATGACAAATGTTTGTTTTTTCTATGACTGTTCCTGTAGAACCTGGCTTACATCCATCAGAAACTGATATTGGCATCAAATTACATATGCAGTCTAAATGTTATGTGGGTTCTTCCACGCATGCCAATATAGATTCAGAATTTACAAATAAAATATGTATTAAACACTCTCTACATACACTATTTTTTACATTTTGTGTATGTGTGTAGTGTGTGTGTGTATATATATATATATATATATATATATATATATATATATATATACACACACACACACACACACACACACACACACACACATAAAATCACGATGTTGCCATTCTAGGTAATAAACAAGACATTAAATGCTACACCTATATGTTGAGTCTCGTGTCTATGACCTCCTCAAATATTTTAAACTTCTATTAACCATTGACTGAAAAAGTTGCTGTGAATTCTAAATATTCAAGTAATAGGGAAATACTGAGCTGTGACTGTCAGTTTAAAGGGCAGATCCTGATCATGTATGACAGACAGTGACTGAAATAGTTAATCAGCTAAGCCACAACAATGTAGCAACTAACAACAATATGATTTTGCTACATAGGTGTGATTCTGACCTTTCCCAATGTTATTTGATTGTCAAAGTTCTATGTTTAGAACTCTTGTGATCAACATAATTAATCATTCACAGAGTTTTTTGTTAAACCTGCTCAACATGGTTAGAGTCACTTAAATGTAAAGGTCTCTCACTGATATAAACCTTGTTTTTTTAAATACATGGCTCTACATGGAAGTTAAAGAAATATTTCCATCTTACGATTTTGTGGTCGCTTAAAACTCAGTGAGATTGATCTGTTGTATTATTTTGGCTGAACTATTTCTTCCAGGGTTCATATAAATGTGTTTATAGTGAAAAAGCAAAAACATTAGGTTAATAAGCTCAATCGCGATGTGCCCTAGACAACCTACTTTTGACTGAACACAACCTATTTTTTTGGCCCTGCCCCTTTTTGCATCCTGACAGAATTGTGACAATTGAAATAATTCATGTTTTTTTTTTATTATTCATGTTGTTATATTTAACACAATATTATAGGTAGCAGGTACATGTATAACCCCTTTAGAGGATGTGGTTTGCTGGTCCGATGATCTGAATTCAGTTAATATGCCAGCACTAAAATGCTGGTAGCATTAACTGATTGTCATTTTTCTATTAGACAGAGATGTTACCGCAACACCTGTCTAATTGAATATTGTAATGCCAACATGTCTGTTCAGCATTACAGTAATCCTGAGCCTAGCCAATAACCAGGGAAGCAAAGCAGAGCGCAGTGCATACCTACAGCAGTTACCCTGGGGAGAGGAAACTTTTGGCAGTGTTCCTTTGCCAAAATACATTTTTTTCTAAACTGTAATCCTGTCTAACATTAATCTGCCAGCTTTATGATGTCGAAATAACGATGTTCATGCTTACATGCCCCTTTAGACTAGGTTACTTGATGAAACCAACAACATAGATGCTACACCCTTTTCAGTGTCGCACCACAGTAAAAAATGAATGTCCTATATCTAAGATGTTGCTGTAACAGGGCCCCAGATTCCTATTTACAACCCTTATTAGATGGGCAGTCACACACAAGCTGCAAAACAATAAATCAGTATTCCTCCATGACCTGAGACCACATTGTCTCCTGCTGTATGTGACATATATGTTCCTAGATCTAGCAGTTTGCATGTGCTCATATGGCTTTTATTTTTTACAGATACATGGAGTACAATACAAACAACATATGGCAAGCCACTAGATAACATAAGGAAATAGCATTTCAGAAAGAATATAAAAAAGTGTAATTTTTTATAGATTCTGTGATAGTAGTAACTAAGACAAACAAGATCTTGATGACAAAAAGTAAACATGAGCTCTAAACAAACGAAAGCCAAGTAAACAGATTGTTTACATTAGTCTTACCTGGAAAAGATCCTAAAGTTTCAAATCAGGATATATGTTTCTGTCAGAACTTGTTGCCCTTTACACAGGCTCTGTAGACGTGAAGAAAGCAGGTTTGTTAAGCAGTAAAACACTTCTCTTCCGGGTGTGATACTGATTCTATAGTACTTTGACACTAGATTTCTTTTGTTTGAGAACTGGAAGTTTTAAACTATCTGTTTCTCTGAATGCGCAATTCACAAAACTTTGAATACACCCAGTAATGAAAGCAGATGACATATTGTACCTGGAGGCAGCTGTTCTGGGTCATAACAGGTTTTGTGTTTGCTGAAAGCCTTTGTAATAATCTCTCTGGAGGGCTGAATGAGCCATGGTAATATCTCTATGGTAACGACTGAAAGTTTAACCAGTGTTTAGAGATTACACAGGGTGCATACAATAGGCGTCGGGCACACCTGTCTATGAAAATGACCTGCCAGGATAAATAAAATGGATTTTCCTAATATAAATGAGCAGAGTGACATTGTGTACTGAAGGGAATTCACTTTCTGGTTTAATGTATGGAAATCTGGATAAGTATAGTGAAAAAGGTGTTCATACAAAGATAAGAATCATATTATACTGTATGTACTTTGTTGCTGTTAAAGCTGTTTTAGTATTGATGGACTGGATGCAGATCCGCTAGTGCTGGATTTAGATCTCCATCACTATTCACTCCCCTCCCACACACAGCTTTTCAGATCTCTGACCCTTGCCTTAATATTTCTGATACAGCCTTGCTTAAAATTACATTAAAAAAATCTGGATGGGGTGGAAGGCGCTTAGCACAACGTCCTTCTAATATTTACATACATCTCCCTTCCACTAGCAAACGCACTTGACCCTTCCTGCCGTAGGAAAGGCTACATAAAAAGTAACAGTATGGGAGACTGGATCTGATCCGTACTGTGCGTTATTAAGAAAACGCCCCTTTCATGGAAATCTGGATACAGTCCAATCTCCAGTGTGACTCTCCTCCCATGACCACTATAACTGCTATTTAACTAGTAGGCAAAGTTTAATTCAACATAGGTAACTGGATCTGATCCGTATCGTGTGTATTTTATGGGTATGTGCATATTAGAGATGAGCGGTAAAATCTGACAGATCCGAATTTTGGGGTTCCGAGTCAAACCGAACCATGCCTCGGTTCCTTCCACCAAATTCAAATCTGTAATCGAGACAAAACACCATTTTCACAAAAAATTTGGCTCTTACAAGCCTTGTATTTCCTGCTTCCTGTCTCTGACAGGAAGTATCACATGACTGTGATCAGCCATTCATGGAGTTCTGAACATAGAGGCAGACTTGTGGAAACTTTTTTTGTTAAACAACCACAACTTTATTGAGCTGAGAGGAAAAACTGAACAGAATGCCTGGGGTGAGTGATATCAGGGGTGCAACTAAAGCTGGTGCTAGGGGTGCAGTTGCTATGGGTCACTCATCTTTAATCCAATCCACCCTATTAGCAGCTCCCCTGCAGCCCCGCTGAAGAAACAGTCCTTACTTGCCATTGCAGGAGCTACACACAATGTAAGAAAGATCACAGCTAGACTGTCATGGACACAGTGGCCCACCCATGGATGGGTTCTGGTAGCCCACAAACACCCCCAAAATGATTATTTAATTTAAAAAAAACAAAAAACCATTAATGTGAAAAGGGTGTGTGGCTTTGTCGGTACTGTGAAAAAGGGCGTGGCTTCATTGGCTTGTTGGCTAGACAGACATAGAAGAGGAATCCCACACCAAGGCAGTTAAAAATTCTACATTAAGGAATTGCATTGATTATTGGCTGTAAGAAAGTGCTGTTCTGATATTTTATAGGTGATTTATAAGTTACAACAATAGTGATAAACAAAGGTGATAGTACAAAAAACGCGAGCGCAAGTGTAAAAAGTGGGGTGATATAAAGTACTCCACGTAGTACTAACTTAACTATTATCTGAAGATTCTATATATAAAAAAAAATAAAAATTTTTATTATTACATATAAAAATATTAAAACCAAAACATGAGAATAAAAAATACTACACAGAGAAAATTATGCATACTAAAAATACAATAAATAAATAAATAAATCCCCTGAGGGGAGAGTTCCGTCCCGGGCTGCTGGACAT
>WWET01004684.1:100628-117990 GCA_011038615.1 Limnodynastes dumerilii | reverse complement strand
TCAAAGAAATGATTGAATGTGTTTTATTATTACTCACTGAACCATAAGAAAATGCTACACAGTATAGCAGAGATTTTCCCTCTCTCTCTGTAGAGAGCAATGTTCTCTCTTTCACCCTATGAATGATATATGGCAGATAGTCTCAAAGTCACAAGCTGCTCTGAAGCCAGTTGCCACAAACAGATGCTAATTTATCTTAAACACTGGCTATTCTCTCTGACACATTTCATGAAACTGTTAAAAGCTATGCAAAGGTTGCACATAGATCAATACATTTCAATTGTTCAGGAGATTTGAAAAATAGAAACATTGAAGCAAATAAAATATTATGAAAGAAATATATTTGTTTTGACAAAGGCCACAGAAAGGGGATAAAATACATTTCTGGAAGTAATTTACTCCTCAGTCTTTGGGTGTGAACCAATGTACAAAAAATACATCCCGGTACTTTTCTTTCCTTTTTTTAAAATGTATTATTTTCATTTCTGGGGAAGTTTCATCAATAAACTATAGCATCGGGAGGGTTCTGTCTGTAAATATTTCACATTTTAGAGATTCATTTTAAAGTCTGTGAACGGGGAGGATTAGTGGACCGTAAATACTATCGGCTTTTGGGAGATGAGAATGAATCGGTTCTTGTCTGCTTGATATGACAGCGGTTCTCAACCTTTTGTTTTTGAGTACCAGCTATTCATTATGTCCATTGCTATCTCGTAGAAGACCGCACGCTGTAGTTCATGCAGAAAGAGGCGATGTTATGTCGTCTCGGGCGTTTTTAGGAAGAAGTGGGAGGGGATTTAGATTATGTGGGATGGGCGGGAGGGAGGCAGAGAGGCAATGTGAGAAATAAGGTAGCCCTATGGCCCTCGGAAGAGTGAGAGTGAGTTAGTGAGTGAGTGAGTGAGTGAGTGAGCTAGGTGCACATCTATCCGCACCTATCTCACTCTTAACTGTGAATCAGGTCCTATGTTACTTAAAGCATGCATCATCAACACATTCTCAATGCTACAAGTCTTATGGAAAGAAAGAGCTCAGGGTTGCTATCCACAGGTCCTCTGCTCAGTACATCACAGGCAGGGTGGTTGAGAGGATTTTTGGACACTGGAACAGCAACTCCTCGCCCCTCACCCCCCTATAGTTGATTTAGCTGTGTTTATTTTCTATGAGTGGGAGGGGCCTGGCTCTCCTGGGTCTCTGCTCAGTACCAGTATGGTCCTGTGTTGAGCCCCCCATTCGGCCCCGGGTATTTAGTGCCCCCTCTCAGCGGCCATGATCATATGTGACTGTTAAGATTGAAACTTAGTAACAGCATCCTGGAGCAACAAACAAGCACAAAATGACAACAAAATTCCATTTATTAACCTCTCCGAGTGATTTATACATAACTCCCAACGTTTTAGAGACAAAATACGGAACAAATAAGCCCCATTCTTATTGTCATGCCACATGGGGGGGGAGGGGAATAGAAATAAAAAATAAATAAAAAATCGCCCCCTGCCTCCAGTGTAGCCCACTTATCGGGACAGTAGCAAAAGAAATGGCTGCGCTTCTAACCACTAAATTAAATATGTGCAAGTGTATATATAAATATATTGATGCAGCCAAGGACCAAAGTGACCACAACGTAAATACAAGGAACAAAAGAGGTCCGGCGCTCCAATCATACATTAAATAACACTATGTGTCTTCACATAAATAAAAAGGAGGTTTAGTTCACAATATAGCTATATTGGTTTAAGTTAGGTCACAATATAGCTATATTGGGTTATCTCACCTGCCCAGCGTCAAGGCACCTCCTGTAGGTGAGTCCCTATCCATTTGCTATATGTGTACACAGGAGGTCTCTGTTAAGACACTACCTGCATTTGAATAGCCTGCAGCGGCCATGTTTGGGGAGTGGTCAGACTCCCAAATGAAACTAAACAGTAGCAAAAGAAACGGCTGTGGAACAGTCACCCAATATCAGGACTGTCCTGCTGGAATCAGGACAATTGGGAGGTATGTTTATTCAAGAAATAAACCCGTTTTTGTTTCTTCAATAAATGACATTTTCAGGGTGACAATCTCTTTAAAATCATTTAAATGTGTACTGACACCATAATAACGCAGGGTGACAGAGACGTCCGTGAGCTTAATAAGGATTGGCAGTGAGAGGACTAGCCTCTGATACAACGACTGCATCATTATATAGCTGTAAAATGAAGAAAAGACGACAACTTTAATCATATTTAACCCGTCTCCATTTAAGTCACTTCTATCTGATCCCAATGGAATAAATAAAAACGTATGCAGCAGAACATCGGCCAATACCATGGTAATGATGAGACGTCCCCTAATATCAGGTGATTTATTGGATTCCAGGACTCTGAATTCCCACATCTACAGATGATGACATTACACCTGAACGTTCACTTCCACAATGTATCATTTCTTGTTAAATGGCAGCTTCATTATGTCCTTTATCTCGACATGAGACCTCCCTCCCTTTATCCTGAATTATAGAATGTAAACATTACACCTATTTTCAAAGGACTACATAGTGGCTGGTTCAGAATCAATACACACAATCTATCCTGGCTGCTGGGCAGAGCATCTGTCACTGAATACTCTACTGCCAAGAACCAAGTGACTCTGACAACAAACTGCCAGCTCCATTCACTAAAGAACAGCCAAAAATACAAAGGACTCAGACTTACACAATTAATGCAATATATAACGGCCAGACAAGAGTCCTCAACTGCAATGTGAAGCTGCATTCATTACTGAGTCCTCACACTATTCCCTGAGCTCTGATAATTGAAGAGTGAAATATAACTCTTTGGTTTTGAGCTATTATAGAAATCGATTGTTCTGTCTATGTCTTTGAAGACATCTTGTAGCATTTACAGTTAAACAATTGAGATAAAGTATCCAACTATATCCAACTGAGGGCATACCACGTCCCCTGGCTTATGCCTAATCCTGGTCCATCGCCATCATCCTTGGGTTCTTACGAAGACCCCGAACGTATATTTCATGACGTAGCATCTCTGCATTACTTACATGCATGGCGCATGTTCACAATAATTGTGCATGTGTTTTCCACGATACAGACAAATACACAGCTCACTGCACGACCGCTGCATCCCGGGGAGCATTCTGCAGGAAGGGTGTGGTTTGCAGGTACGATGGTCTCTTTTTACCGAAGACCGTTGTACGGCAGCTGAATGTAGACTGTCACTAATTGTCTGCAGTTCAGAAAGCGGCGGTGATGCGATTCCTAAATTTGTGAAGAGACATCTGCTGACAGATATGTCTTTTACCTAACCTTACCCTGAACCCTTTCCTATCCTTAACCCTGTGTTTAACGCAGCCTAACCCTAACCGTCCAATTCTTCATCCCTTACCCCCAATCCTCCATGCACTGCAGCCTAACACTAACCCTTCAAATCCCTGCAGCCTAATCCTACATGCCCCGCAACCTAACCCTACATGCCCCGCAACCTAACCCTACATGCCATGCAACCTAACCCTAACCCTCCATGCCCCACAGCCTAACCCAAAACCTCCATGCCCCACAGCCTAACCCTAACCTTCCATGCCCCACAGCCTAACCCTAACCCTCCATGCCCCACAGCTTAACCATATATCTCACTTTAAACCCTAACCTTAACCCCGCTGCAGCCTAACCCTAATCTTATACTCGCCGCTGCAGCCTAACCGTAACCTTATACTCGCCGCTGCAGCCTAACCCTAACCTTATACTCGCCGCTGCAGCCTGTAGCTATTTGCATCAAGGAAATCGGCTGCTGCATGATTTTTGAACCAGGGCCAGCCGGATTGGCATCTTCTGGGAAGGGAGGGGATGGAGGAACATAGTGAATGGCCAGTGAGGAGGGGTCCACACAACTGTATCGCTCCAGAACAAAGCACAGATGTTACTGGCTAAACAATGCAGCAGCCACAGGTGATATCTGAGTCCTGGATGCTTCTTGCAGTTCACAACCGCAGGAGATGCGGCGGCTGCATTGTGTTGATGTGAAAAAAATAATAAGTGATTCATTGTTTTTATTTGATTTGATTTGATTTTGAAGCTAATTTTATTCATGTCTCTACTTGAAGCACATTCACAATGTCTCGCATAGAGTATACGCTCCATTTCCACTATACATTACACTCTAGGGGACAGATTTACTAAGCTGCGGTTTTGGAAAAGTGAAGATGTTGCCCATAGCAACCAATCAGATTCTAGCTCTCACTTTCCTATTACATACTTGAGAATGTCAGCTAGAACTGATTGGTTGCTATGGGCAACATCTCCACTTTTCCAAACCCACAGCTTAGTAAAACTGGCCCTAGGGCCCCGTACTTGCGTTCGGATCACTGGGGAAAGGGAATGTATCTGGTCACAAAGCTGCATTGTGATTGGTTGCTGTGTGTACAATCTACCGTGCTTACCTTAGGAGCCATAGCTATTGTTGCTTATTGGTGCTAAGAAAAACATATGCTACAAGGGCCGTGTGCAGTCTACCAGTGTTTAGCGATTTTTACTACTGCGCATGTGTAGTATATTTTTTACGTAATCTACGTATCTTTTCCTTACGTAGATTGCGTATATGCGATCTTAAAAACCGCATATACGCAATCTATGTAAGGAAAAGATACGTAGATTACGTAAAAAATGTACTACACATGCGCAGTAGTAAAAATCGCTAAACACCGGACGTATATGTTATATACGTCCGTAGTCTGCATACAGCCCTAAGTGTGCGTTAAAAATAGCATTTATTCATTTATTTATTAAACTGACAAATTTACAAGTACAACTTTAGCAAATAATCTTAATATTTTATTCACTTGTTATCACTTAAACATTGTATCCACAGAGGGACATTGCAGGAAAACGATTATGTAACCTGCGGTATATTAGATAAACCGTATATGAATAAAGGCCTCAAGGTAACATTCCCCATACAGGCTCTATTATTTCTGTGCTCATAACATGGCAAACTAATCCCGCATGTCACAGGAAATACAAACAACACGGACAGGAAATGAAGTCGCTGATAAAATAGACATTCCAGCAGAATTTAGCCAATATCACAGGAATGACAAGCGTGTCTCCACTGACGTGTCCCCACAGGTCTCTATTCACATCTGCAAATAACTTTCCTTTCAAGAGCATGTAGAGAGAAATAACAATAATAACACTTATATATAATATACATCATGCCACATAATGCTGTAAGAAATAATAGGAACATAAACCTATCTGAACAAAACAGAGGGGAAGAAAAGGTTACTTTACAATAAATGTTAAGCGATTTCTTCATGCCAAATGTTTAATAGGCCTGTGCTCAATTTCAAATGTAATTTGATAATTGTATAATTAATAATATGTATTGATTATTAATAAACTTGATTTCAGTTATTAGGACAGTAGTTTTCTAAATCTACAATATTTCCAAATAATGGTATAAAGTAATTTGCAACAAATTAAAAAAAATCTCATTTATTGACATGTTAACACTATTCCCTTGAATTAAACTTCTTGGTTTCAATCCAGAGACTAACACAAACATTGCAGGTGCTGTACAACTGGGCTCAGATAAAGCTTTCTCAGCCTTGGCTCTTAATTTGCATCATGATGGGAAAGCAGACCATTAGTAAATCATTATAACTTTGTTTATTTACCTATTAGCTGCTGCTGGCTTCCTGCAGAGACCAGACAATAGAGCTGGCATCACCCATTTAATTCACAGGATGAATTATACACTCTTTGTGTACGACATTAAAATGGTGATATTAGCTCCATCGTCTGATCTCTGCAGGAAGCCAGCAGCTGCTAGTTGATAAGTAAACACAGGTTTAATGATTTCTAGGCCCATCATGCATTTAATTTCCCACCATGTATTGCAGAATTTCCCTGAATTTGGGAAATGTTTAACTGAGCACAACTACTACTTAAAATACTTAAAGGCTGCATTCGTGGGGGTGCTACATCTGATTCACCAGTACATGCATCAGGATCTGTGGATGGGATGACGTGATACCATTGTGTAATCAAATCTGTAGTGCAGGGTAGTACACCATATTTCCCATGGTTGTAAAGGTTTTATTTTGCGAGCACTTCACTCACGATGTGTCTGCATTCAATTTAAAGTGTTATTTGTTTTTAAAACATTTTTTTCCAAAATATATTTAAAAATATTTGACCACAGCATAACACACCGGCAGTGGTTTCATCACATTATGAATGCTTTTAAAGTGTGAAAATTAAGCTCTCAGGTACCAAATCGACTTTGCAATTTTAGGTTGTGGGGATGGGAGTCTTAAGGTCAGGCTGTGGTGAGGAGAGTCTTAGGGTTAGGCTGCGGGGAGGGGAGTTTTAGGGTCAGGCTGTGGGGATGGGAGTCTTAAGGTCAGGCTGGGGTGAGGGGAGTCTTAGGGTTAGGCAGCAGGAAAGGGAGTCTTAGGGTCAGGGTCTGGGGAAGGGAGTGTTTAGGTCAGACTGCAGGGAAGGTAGTCTTATTGTCAGGGTGTGGGGAGGGGAGTCTCAGGGTCAGGCTGTGGGCAGGGGAGTCTTAGGGTCAGGCTGCGGGGAAGGGAGTGTTAGAGACAGGCTTTGGGAAAGGGAAGGTTAGGGTCAGGCTGTGGAGAAGGGAGCCTTAGGGTCAGGCTGTGGGGAATGGAGTGTTAGGGTCAGGCTGTGGAGAAGGGAGTGTTAGGGTCAGGCTGTAGAGAAGGGAGTGTTAGGGTCAGGCTGCAGGGAAGGGAGTTTTAGGGTCAGGCTGTGAGGAAGGGAGTTTTAGGGTCAGGGTGTGGATAAGGGAGTCTTAGGGTAAGGATTAGGGTAAGGGTTGGGAATAGATTTACACTTACCTTCGGTCTGGTGGGGATCTTTGAGGCAAAAGCAATAGATTTTCCATCTAGTTTGGAACTGACTGGGAGAGAAATGCCCTTTTGAAATAGCGGTAACCCACACCCGAATGAATGTCACCTGGACTTAAACATGACCCATGATTGTGCAAATAATTTAATGTCATCAAACCTTCATTCCATTCGTGTAGTGATCTGGATTGGGTGGACTTGATTGAACACGCCCTTAATGTGCAATGACTATGTCCCTCCACCCCTTACCTCCCCCTACACAAACCTCAGAACACAAGCCGCCGATGGCCGAGTTGCGCTCAGATCAGAATGTGTCGCTCAGATAAACATCAGCTGCCGGACACTCACCTCTAGATCATGTTCCTGGAATCTGAAAATGATGGAAAATTACTTTTCGATACAACATTTGATTTTTATAAACCCTTCTTGCATCCAATCGCAATCTGATTAGCAATAGGTGCAAGTAGCTGAAATTACTAGTTTCTCCCAGAATACAGATAAAGTGTAGGTTGTAATGTTTATAATATCCAGTAATAGTTTAATCAACAGTGAAACACGGCGTGCATTTACATCCTAGAATCTTATAAACCTATTCATTAATATGTGAACGGGATAATTGGTGAAGTAGCTGATCATTTTCCAAGTGCATTGTATTGTGTCTTTGTATTTTTATCTATTGCAGAATCCCTTTGGATATCGGTTGTACATTACAGTGAATAGATAAATAAATACAACACACTATTGCTCTAAGTTTACCGAGTGCTGAAGGAATCTACCATTGTATCCATTCATTCAGTCCTATCAGGACAATAACACCCTGGGGTAAGAGAAAGGGATATTCTAGCAATCTGTAGCAAGAATTTAGTTGCATACAATACAGATTCTCCCAATTTAATTACACTGTGGGCCTGTATTGTCTTCCAGGACTGAATACACTCTGAGTGTATTGTGTTGTATGAAAGGCCACTATCATCAGCAATCAATTAAGTGTGATTAACTGTAACATCGTGAGCATTGTTATTGCCACTGTTCCAAAAATAAAGTAAAGTAAGTAAGAAACATTGTTACACGGTGGTGGCACTATTTTATGTTACTTTTCCTCTTTAATGTCATTGGTTTGTTACCTTTCTTCTAGATGAAATTTGCAATATTAATATGTCGAAAGAAAATGGGATGCCCTGATGTTATACAAAGTGCATTGTGTTCATTGTGTTTTGCTTCGCAGTAGACAGAGGAGCTTACACTCTAATGAACAGAAGAAGACACACAGGGGTGACACAAAGTGATTGGGGAACCATAGCGTTAGATTAGATGGAAAGCTGATGAACTTTGGTTATAAGTAATAAGGTTTGGAAACCCCGGACCGGATTCACACCTTAGTGTTAAATCCTTAGATAGGGATTTGCATGTATCCGCACCTATATGTCTGGTCCCCCCCCATTCTGCCCCCCATTTTTAGGTGCCTAATGGTACTTATGAGTGCCATACCTTATTGTGCGTATTATCCCTATTAAACACGGGCACACCTCCTTTTACTTTAAAAACTACACTGGGTCTTGAAAGACTGCATGTAGGGAAGCTACATAGCTAAAGGCCAGGTAGCTTGTGTGGTCTATATTATTACATGCTCTGTATCCATTTTGGTCAATATATGCACCTAAGAAGCAGCAGCTTCTTAGGTGTGAATAAGGTCTCCCATTTTCAGCTTTGGAGCATGGAGGAGGGCATAATAGAGAGAGATAAATGGGTTCAGGAAAGAGAAGCAGCACAAGAGAAGCTCTGAAGAGAGCTGTGATTAGAGATGCAGTGGTAATGGTGGTATTGGTGGTGGCGGGTAGGGTAGGTGAGAGCTTTATAAGTAAAGCTTAGGAGTATTGGGCTTTTATTGGGCTTCATAGGAGATGTTCATCATCTGTCATGTAAAATGAGTGTAGTGATTATGAGAATGGATTAGGATTTGGTGAGGAGGGTGCAGGGAAAGGGAAATTTCATTTCAATGGCATCTAATGGGTTAAAGGTCAATGTAAATAATATGATCAGAGTTCATATTGCACCTATAAAATGTGACTGTAATAACTGATGATTAAATTGCCCCAAGCTGTTGAATGTGTTGGTTATAATAATCAATGTAGTATTCACTCTTTGATTTACACTTACTATTTTGCTAGTTTTCCCGTGTGTATTTTTAGGTACGGTTAAACTGCGCATGTGTAGTCATTTTTTTTATGCAAGCTTTTTAGGATTTAGGCACGGAATTCCGTCACGCACAGATTTGTAAATCGGACCTAGTGAAATACGTACAGAGGGGCGTAGCTGTACAGGTTGTTCATTGCGTGTACTGTATATGTTTTGACGTAAACTTGCCTTTGCACGCCCTTATTATTATATATTGATTATGTCCCTCCACCCCTTTCATCGCTCAACACAACACTCAAAACGCAAGCCATGGACGCTCGAGTTGCGCTCTTACTGAATAGGACGTCGATGCGTGATTTTCCATTCTGTGCACCCGAAAAAACACAAAGAACCATCACACCAGCTGGCATAGTCTTAGATGTAGATCAGGCCTTTACTGTGCATTACTATACATCTGGATACAAAAATATAACATAATTAACCGTTAATAGAATCACAAAACAAAATAAATATAACAAAAGGCAAAGTCATCACAAAACATTCTCTAACAACATTTTCTTCAAGTGAGCCCTTGGCTAAAGTAAAAGGACTGTAAGCGCTTTATTGCAGATAAATGCCAGGAAAAGAACTATGATAATCTTTATGGTGTGATTAAGACTCATCCAGGGTTTGTTTTTTAATAAAGTGTTTGAATTACAGAGAGAGCTACGTGGCAAAGGATTTGAGAGCACAGAGAAATGGCTGCGAATCCCTCGAGATTCTGGCTTCATTAGAGGAGCTCACATCTTCTCTGTGTTCTAAATAGCTTTTCAAATCTCCCGGTGGAGGAAAAGGTTATGGCAAAATCTGTAAAAAAAAAGAAAAAAGGAGATAAAATATATGACGTTGTCCGTTGAGAACATATATATATATAACTATTAGGAAAGTTGTGAAATGTAAACAAAGAAATCCCTTTCATGGGATGGGCTAATGGCACTACTATTACAGGACCAGAGGATATTTATTTATTAATATAATTTGATAACAGGTTTTCTATAGTGCTATCAGATTGCACAGCGCTTTACAGAGAATAGTTCCCATTCACATCAGTCCCTTCCCCATTGGAGCTTCATACTAAGGTTCCTAACACATACAGACATTAGGGTTAATGAAGAGTAAACGAAGGGGAGGGACCGCGCTGTCTGTTTAATAGGGCCGCTGCCGCTGAGATGAGATAGGGAATTTCCCAGGGTAACCCTATGAATAGTAATTATGTGAAAGGAAGGGTATCTCGGGCGCTGAGACTGGTGAGTACTGAGCAGAGGCTGTCACTGCTTCAGTGACAGTCTCCGACGAGCTGCAGCGGCTGCACGCCGGGAGAGGGACGCCGTCAGGGAACCAGGAGGCAGGTAAGTGCGGCGTTTGCCGCGGTTTGTGATATAATCGATCTATGCCGTCTTAATACAGGGTAGGTAGCGGTGTCCTCGTTGCTAAGGACGCTTTCTTCTTTACAGCAGTGGTTTTTCTCCCCAGCGCTGACGCTGTGTGCACTACAGACGCACCTGGGGTACTGACAGGGATGCAGGGTGCAACTTGGCAAATAGTGGAGAGCTCTCTACTAATACCTACGCGTTTCACCTTTAGAAAAAAGGCTTCTTCAGGGACACAGTCCTGCTCCAAGTTCTCTCAAACCACAGTGTAAATGTTGAATGCAGCGGTACGGCTCCAGGGTTTCTGGTGCCAAAAAAAGCATTAGTTGATAAGGTCAAATTGAGATTGACAGGCGCCAATCATGGTATCGAGGGGCTCATTAGTCAGCATTAGTCAGTTCCGAAGGATTAGGAGGAATTGCTCCAACCCCAAAGATTTTGCAGTACAGGCGCAGGATCTAAAATTAAGATTCCATGACAGGAACTATGATGAAGCCCTGGTTGAGGGAGCCTTTCTAGACAGCCATGCTGTGGATAGACGTACCCTCCTAGAAAAAACAGTGAAAACCACCAAGAAGGCAGGACACGAGGTCCGCTTTATCACAGATTTCAGTAGCAATTTCAGAAGTCTGGAAAAATTGTTCAAAAAGAACTGGCATTTCCTTTTAAAAGATCCCAAGTTGAGAACTTTTCTACGAGATAAGCCTATTATTACATATAGAAAAACGAAAAACATTAAAAGCATACTACCTCCCAGTGCCCTGTGCCCCGTGCCCCAAACCTCCTCTAAAACCGTTGCAGACCTGGCTTAATACCACCAACAACAACAAAGGTTTTTTCCACTGTACAAGATGTATCTCCTGCACCTCTACAAATAAAAATTCTACAAAACCCCTTACAACATTTAAATCCACAAGCACCGATCAAGAATATAGTATCACAGACCGAATCAGTTGTGACACAAAAGGGGTCGTGTACTTACTGGAGTGCCCATGTGGCCTCCAGTACGTTGGACGCACCATACGTCCACTCAAGACACGAATAGGGGAGCACGTTCGGAATATCAAAAAAGGTGTAAACACACATAGTGCCCCCTTGCATTTTTCACTTGCACATGGCCAAGACCCATCCACCCTTAAATTTATGGGAATAAAGAAAGTGGATCCCAGCTGGCGGGGGGGAAATTATCTGGCTAAGATTGCAAGGGAGGAGACCAGATGGATCTATAACCTCAAAACTCTAGAACCTTTGGGCATGAATATAGATCTGGACCTGGGCACTTTCCTTTTCTCTACTTAAACCTTCCCCACAGTCCCAAGAGCACTTTATCCAGTAGGACTGTTCTCTACCCCAATTTCATAGACCCAGTTTCTCCATCATTTTTATATTCCACTTTGGAAATACCTATCATTTTCGCATTCCACTTTGGAAATACCTATCATTTGATTACAAAAGACTCCTTCCTAATATAAAAAATTGCCCTATTTCCATTATTGTACTACATAGGCACTCTGCTGTATTTTGTATTTTGTACTACAGGTGCCATGCCTTACCATACTAACACCCTTCCTATACATCTTTTAGGGAAGCTCTCCGTGGAGTATATATGCTTTTTGATATCTCAATGTGAATTTGTATCTTTCTGTACATTTTTCCCCTGTTTTGGTGCCACACCATTTGACAATTTTGCCAGAGTATGCCCCAAAATCCTTAGAACTTTGCAGTACATCCTTTAAGAAACTGTTACATCATTACCATATCTACACATCTGCACTTGAAGCCTGGGCGCTACTATAACCATGCTGACTAATGAGCCCCTCGATACCATGATTGGCGCCTGTCAATCTCAATTTGACCTTATCAACTAATGCTTATTTTGCCGCCAGAAACCCTGGAGCCGTACCGCTGCATTCAACATATACACTGTGGTTTGAGAGAACTTGGAGCAGGACTGTGTCCCTGAAGAAGCCTTTTTTCTAAAGGTGAAACGCGTAGGTCTTAGTAGAGAGCTCTCCACTCTTTGCCAAGTTGCACCCTGCATCCCTGTCAGTACCCCAGGCGCGGCTGTAGTGCACACAGCGTCAGCGCCGGGGAGAAAAACCACTGCTGTAAAGAAGAAAGCGTCCTTAGCAACGAGGACACCGCTACCTACCCTGTATTAAGACGGCATAGATCGATTACTGCTGTACCCGGAAGGGAGAACCAGCCAGGCGGATCACCGTCACACTGCACCTAGAACAGGAGCTTTTAACACAGCACCCGGCATCTGGACTGTACATCTGCGGATCCTCGAGACTGCTAACCGGAGCCCCATGAGTGCCTGTGAGTACGTTCCAACACGGAACGATTTCCTTCTGCATTTCTAATTGTGGCTGACAAGTGCGGCACCCATAGCCACTTTGTAGCAAGCTCGGAACAAGTTTCACCCTGAGACTTTTTTGCTCCATACACCCCAAGCAGTTCCCTGCATACTATCTACAAGCCCTGCAGCATGTGTGATGATGTCACACGCTGTGACATCATCACCCAGTGCCGCGGGCCCTCTGCCAACAAAGATTTTTTTTACTAGTGTCCCATACCTCTCAACATTTGAAAATTCAAAAGAGGGACAAAATTTTGCGGCCTGGTAGTAGGGGGTGTCTTGTACCACCCAGTGGGCGTGTCTGGGAAAGTGGGTGTGTCTTGCACCGCCCATACAAGCAGATCTAGTACCTGCCCCTTTTATTCAGCCATCCATAGGTCTGCCCCTTATTATTTGTCCAGGATTCATATGCCCAGCCTCTATATCTGCCCCATATTATTATTGCCAGTCTCCATGTCTGCCCCCAATTAATACTGCCAGCCTCCATGTCTGCCCCCTATTAATATTGCCTGTTTCCATGTCTGCCCCAACTGCTTATGCCAGCCTTCTTCTGCCACCTATGGCCAGTGCCAGCCTCTATCTGCCCCCTATTGCCAGTGCCAGCCTCCATCTGCCCCCTATTGCCAGTGCCAGCCTCCATCTGCCCCCTATTGCCTGCCTCCATCTGCCACCTATTGCCAGTGCCTGCCTCCATCTGCCCCCTATTGCCAGTGCCAGCCTCCATCTGCCCCCTTTTGGCAACTAATTGCTGGAGTTGCTTTTGTCCTTTCCCTATTAATATTGCCTGCCTCCATGTCTGCCCCCAACTGCCTGTGCCAGCTTCCATCTGCCCCCTATTGCTAGTATCAGCCTCCATCTGCTCCCAATTGCCATTGCCAGCCTCCATCTGCCCCCTAATGCCAGTGCCAGCCTCCTTCTGCCCCCTAATGCCAGTGCCAGCCTCCACCTGCCCCCTATTGCCAGTGCCAGCCTCCATCTGCCCTCTATTGCCAGCATCCATCTCCCCCCTATTGCCAGTCTCCATCTGCCCCCTATTGCCAATGCATGCCTCCATTTGCCCCCTATTGCCAGTCTCTATCTGACCCCATACGCCAGTGCCTGCCTCCATCTGCCCCCATATGCCACTGTTTGCCCCCTATTGCCAGTGATTGCCTCCATGTCTGCCCCTATTGACAGTGCCTGCCTCCAAGTCTGCCCCCAATTGCCAGTGCCATACCCTTTTATTATCTTACTTACCCTTGAAGTCTTCCTTCCTCGGCGGTGCTATATCTGTTGTCTCTCCCTCTTTCTGGCGGCGTCACATGGTGAACTGCTAATAAGGGCTCCAACGGGAGCCCTGTAGGACCAAAACTCTTTAGTTGAATGGCAGTGACCTTATAGGTTAGGTCACTGCCATGCATAGTAACAGATTTGTTCCTGCCGTAGGAGCCCTGTATTACGTGTTCTGTGCGCTAAAGACTCCTGCCACATATACCGCGGCACGGGCTTAAAAAAACAAACTTTGTCCAGATCTGTCGGGACAAGTTGTGAGGCGGGCGGGAAAGCGGGACAGTCCCCCGAATGTGTGACTGTCCCTCTTAAATCGGTACACTTGGGAGCTATGTAAAGGCAGCTCTGGATCAGTCCAAAAGGAATGGAACGAGAGTAAGATAACAAATACTCAGAATGTGAGATGGAAAACAGACACTGTGCTCTGCAAGAGAGCAGAGACAGTGAGCTGCAAAGCTATACCCACACAGGGAAAACTGGAAGGTAGGTAGGAAGGTAAACGGAGGAAGAACAAGAGGAAAGCCAAGGACAAGAACACCAAACAATGCACAGTAAGGGACAGGAAAGACACAGGAGACTATCCAGAAAACATCTCCACTTTTCCTTTCTCACAGCTTAGAAAATCTGGCCCCAGAGCTTATCACAATCACAAGCTGTGACAGCGTATAACAATAACTTCATTTTTAATCAGTAAATTCAAATTAAGCCATGAAACATCACCTCTCAGCTCTAATTTTGTTTTCAGTTTAAATCTACCTTCCTTTGCAGTTCAGCGTTGTTTTGCTGAAGTCTACAATGATGTGCTTTTACAAAGCATAAACACCATTTCCACTATTTATTATGGTGAAGTACCCTGCTCTTGCATTTGGATAAGTGGTAATGTAGAAGCATTTAGCTTTGCTGCCCTGTGTATGTACTCAACCTACTGTACTTTCATAAAAATCCAGAGGTGCAGTGGCACCCAAATTTAGCTTTATGGCATGATCAGGGTTGCCAAATCTCCCGAAATTTGGGCAGTTCTCCCGCAAGCCCCACCTGCAAGCAATCTCTATTGCAATCCCTAGCATTACTATGGATGTGTGGGTCTTGATGATGTCATCAAGTCTCGCCCATCCCCTGGAAAACTAGAGATTAGAGGAGTGATTGGGAGGGGGTGGGGCTTATTGATGCGATTTGCATAAATCACATCATTAAGCCCCACCTCTTGCAGAAATTTATGGCTTCCCTCCAGGTTCTCCCGGAGGGAAGCTTTAAAAAGTCGGCAACCCTGGGCATGATGATATATGACGCTGAGACAGAAGGTGAAGACTTAAGCCCAGGGACCGGATCCATACCCCCGCACGCTTTCCATGCGTTCGGGGGTCTTTAAGTCCGCACGGAAGAGGTGAGTGAACTTCCCGTCACTCCCCTCTGTCGTTTGGACTTTATGACAGATAAGCTGCCATAAGGCTGCCTTAAAACTGACTTGCGGATCAGCGATCCATACGACCACTGATCCGCGTATAAGTAGTTAACCCAGCCCAGACGTTTTCTTTTACATCTCCCCCCTCCCCGCCTTACATACTTTTATGGGTGGAGGGGAAGAACCACTCTGTCAGACGGATCTCCTATAATGCCATAAGAGATGCATGCATAAAACGCATGTGATATCTGGAGGGCGCATGCACAGGCGTAAGCAGGGTGTTGTACCTAACTCTGGATTCAATCCAGGATTATCAGGACATATCAGCAACATATTATTTCACTCATTCTAACCTTTTATTCAATATAAATAATCACATAACGTGAAACAAAATCTGTTATTTCCATTGCTGTGTAAAACTAAAAATATTTTCGCACAACAATTAACCTTTTTAATCTAACATTCTGACATCTTGTATCTCCCATCTCAGAGCACAAGATGTTGCATTTCACCTGCAAATTTACATACTTCCTCAAAGGTGCATTTACACAAATGTAGGCTTTGGAGGTTTATATATTACTGTTAAGAGATGACTCATGAAATTTAAACCTTTGGCAGTTAATTTCATTTTATGTTTATTATATTAAATTGCATTTTATTTTATTATATTTCTTTGATAGATAAAATGAAATTATTGCTGTTCAACTATTACATAACTCTAAATAAATCTTATCAATTAAATTTATGAAAGGTTCAGTTTTTCCATTCTAAAAAGTTGAAAGATCATTTCCTTATCTTTTCCTAAAATTGATAACCCAAAACAACAATTGTTTAATAACTATGAAGATTTACAGGCATAAGTTGCCTATTAATATAGCAATGGCAAAAAGCATACCAATGTCCTCTGTGAAATCAAAGTTTGCAGTTAAATATGGAGCTTGGGGGTAGATTTACTAAACTGCAGAAAAGGAAAAATGCATACTTGAGAATTTCAGTTAGAATCTGATTGGTTGCTATGGAAAAATATCCATTTTTCTTTTTCTGCAGCTTTGTAAATCTAACCTCTAGTTCTTTACAGAGGGCATTGCAATGTATTTAGCTGCTGCTATACTAACCGATATATTGATAGATGATCAACGCTAATATTATTATTACCCCTGTATGCCAGCTTGTACTGAAGAACATCATTGGTGGAAAGCTCGGTGCAGCTTAAAAAAGGATATAATTCAACTGCATCTTTAACTGAGGTCAAGGATTGTGTGCATAAATTTACAGTTTTTTAACTTGTTACTAATCATTTAGGAATTGGTGATTAGGAGAGAGGTTATAGTAAAATCCTGTACAAAGAATGTAAGTTTCTCAGGTCAATTTACAAGTTAACAGAAACAGAGGACATAACTCTAACAATGAGAGTCCCAATGTTGGGTCATATATATATATATATATATATATATATATATTAGAGATGTTCACTGATGCCCGTGTTTTGGTTTTGGTTTTGGATCTGTATTAACTTCGTGTTTTGGTTTTGGTTTTGGTTTTGCCAAAACCACCCCCACGTGTTTTGGTTTTGGATTTGGTTTTGAATCTGTATTTTTTTGAAAAAATTGCTACAAAATGCTAAAATCGCATAATTTGGCTGTATATTGTTCCTATATTATTATTAATAAGTAAAACTTAAAAGTTAAACTCCATCATGTGTCCAGACCCACCCCAAAAAACCCCATCATGTGTCCAGCTTCCCCACCACAAAACCCCCTTCATGTGTCCAGCTCCCACCCCCCCAGAAAAACCCCATCAGGTGTGCAAACCGCCCCAAGAAAAAAACCCCATCATGTGTCCAGCTTCCCCACCACAAAACCCCATCATGTGTCCAGCTCCCCCCCCCCCACAACCACCCCATTATCTATGCAG
>WWET01004684.1:61536-86333 GCA_011038615.1 Limnodynastes dumerilii | reverse complement strand
CTGAAGTTAGGGTAGCCTTCAGCCGGCGTAAGGAAGGGGCCATACGCCCGCACAGGGGGAGTGTCTGGGTAAGTGAACGCCGATACGCTGTACTTTAGTAAGCACAGCGCATCGCCGTAGTTCAGGATCAGGCCCCATGTGTGCTAACTATAAGCATCATATGTAAAAACAAGGCACATAAATTATAAAGCAAGGCAAGTACAGGATATAAGTGGTGCCGAAGATGCATTAACATAACCTCTAATGGATCAAGTACAAAAATACAGTGTCTATTCTTAAAAATGTCTTGCCACAGCATACACTTTAACTAGATATCTACAGAAAGTTAATTAAAAGTTAAGTTTCAATTTCCTGGGTGGGTAGATTGACATTACTGTTTATGGCAATTCATATGATGTGTACTACAAAAATTGTTTACTTGGTCTCTTTTTCTTTGGGGAGTTTTGTTTGACAATTGATAACCACTACAGGTAGCACCCACCAGATAGTAAAGGTTATATTTTGCCTTATAAAATTGTCTGTGCGGTTGTTCCCTTATCTTCTACGGGCTGGATCCAGACCTAGTTAAGTGCTTGAACTTAGTTACTCCTGGGCAAAACCATGTTGATTGCAGGGGGAGTTTACTCCTGGGCTAAACCATGTTAATTTCAGGGAGTCAAGTTAATTGTATTCTATGCATGCAGGAATATATCTTTGAATTGCTTACTGCACACAGATACTGACCAGCTTTACTATCACACTGTTATTTAGACTTGGGATAGGAAACATCACCTCTCAATTTTAATACTGTTTGCAACAGATGAAATATAACTCCTTTGCAATCAACATGGTTTAGTCCAGGAGTAACTAAGTTCAAACGCTTAACTAGGTCTGGATCCAGCCCAATGTGTATAAATTGATTTATATGGGGTTAATGTATCTTCAGCACCACATCTATGCCCTACTTGTCTTGCTTCATAATTGATGTGCCTTGTGATAAGAATGGTTATACTTGCAAAGGTGGTCAGCTCATCCCTGCATACCAAGAGTTATCTTCTCCTCATTCCATCTTCAGAAAGGCTTCCGCTCCTTAAAGTGTGAAGTGAGTGTGCAGGGCTGGCACCAGCGCGACGTCAGGATGTTGCACAGTGCTTTTCTGGGAGATATTTTACAGAGGCTCCGTTACGGAGCCCAGAGCCAGCAGTAGCATTATTACTGGCCTGGGCCCTGTTATGGAGCCTCTGTAAAACAGGAAAATGTTATGCAGGGAAGGTTCCATAATCCCCTTCTGCTCCTCTTGTTTGTAAAAAAAAAAAAAAAAAATGTTAAATACCCCCTCTCTCGGCAGCACTGAGTGTGCATGCAAGTATTACCTTCTGTCTGACTTTAATGGCAGTCTTCTCTGAAGCATAGACAGAGATCTGTACAGTATGTAAAGAGTAACGATTGTTTCAGCAGATGGTTAGCAAAGATGATGACCAGTATTCAGAGTACTGGACGTATAACATATACGTCCGGTGTTTAGCGATTTTTACTACTGCGCCTGCGTAGTAACGTATCTTTTTCTTATGTAGATTGTGTTTTTTCAGACCGCATTTACGCTATCTATGTAAAAAAAAAGATACGTAGATTACGTAAAAAAATGACTACGCATGTGCAGTAGTAAAAATTGTTAAACGCCGGACGTATATGTTATACATAGAAACATAGAAACATATACGTCCGGTACTCTGAATACGGGCCGATAATCTAAGACTGGCTAACAAATTGATATAGAGTGAACATAGGACTCAACATGCTTATCGCAATTAGTGAAATTGTAATAACCATCGCATCTCAATAATAATTGCATAGGTGTGTACCCAGCTTTACTTGGGATTTTGGAAAATTACATAGTATTCAGCAATACGGTATCCTACCACATAGTATGGTATTTTTTTTTATCATGTATTTTAGTTCCAATAAAATAAACAACTTAATAATCCTTGATATAAAATCACTTCACTTATTTATCTGTTTGTTATTTGGAAAGAATGATAAAGTTTCTCCTGGTCTCAGTCCCAGCTAGATAAGTGTAAAAGAAAATAATATGGAGATAACCTGAACTCCCATAATTCTATCTTGAGTGAGCTTTGGCCTGATAAGCAAATGATAAGACATGGACATAGAGATATTCAGTGACACAGTTAACTAATCCTAACACAGCTTTGCCTCCACACACCACCATGAAAAGCAAAAGTTCTGTGCCATTGTTTTTCTTCTTCTTTACTATAATTTTCTGCAAACCTATTTTCAGAACAGAAAAGCAACAGGCAAATAAACTGCTAGTCATCTCCTTTGATGGATTCCGCTGGAATTATGACCAAGATGTTGATACTCCACAACTGGATTACCTGGCAGAGATAGGTGTAAAGGCCAAATATGTAAGCCCACCTTTTGTAACCATGACATCCCCCTCCCATTTCACTACCATCACAGGTGAGTCTTAAAAGCCTCATTATTATTATTATTATTTTTTTTTTTACTTTGATTTAAAAAAAGAACTGCTAATAATTTTAATTGCTGTGATTTATGCATTAGTCTGGACTTAACTTGTGATTGCTTTCAGTGTGAATTTGTGAATATCAAATACGTGTGTATTATTATTAACGCTTATTTATATAGCACCACAAATTGTCTGCAGCTCTTTACAGAGAACATTCAGACATTCACATAAGTCCATACTAAGGTTCCTAACACCTACATACACACACACGCACATACACACACACACACGCAAACACACAGGTTAATTTAGTCAGCAGTATATAAACCTACTAGTATGTTTTTGGCATTTGTGAGGAAACCAGAGCACAAGGAGGAAATCCACACAGTCATGGGGAGAACATAAAAATGGTTGGGAGTCCCCACAACGATAGCTGTCCCTATTTCGAATAGCTACCTTTTCAGATTTTTTTTTTTTTACCGCCATACTCACCCATTTATTTTCAGAAGCGCCGCCAGACCCGTTGCAGACTCCTTTTAGTATTAGGGGTGGGTTAGGGTTAGGGAGGGTTAGGGCCGTGAAAGGGGAGGTTTAGGGTTAGGATCAGGCTGTGGAGAAGGGAGACTTAAGGTTAGGCTGTTGCGAATGGAGGGTTAGAGTCAAGCTGTGGGGAAGGAGGATTAAGGTCAGGCTAGGGTAATTGAAGGGGAGGGTTAAGGAACAGGTTGGAAATATGTACCATTTAGAGCACCATGTTCGGTGCTCCGGGGATCGATTGCTTTGCCTCTTTGAGGCAGAAACTATCGATTTCCCAGCCAGCTTGAAACTGGCTGGGAGAGAACAGCCCTATCGAAATAGGGCCGTTCGCAACAGGGCCCCACAACCCATACAAACTCCTCACAGATAAGGCATATTGCAGGAATTTAACTCATGACAATAGTGCTGTAAGGCACAAATGCTACTCACTGAGCCACCACGCAGGGTGCACAATTGCAGGGCCATGATATCCAAACATCCGTGTGATTGCACTTCTAACCACTCCCCTTGCAGGACTGGATTTTTGATAGCCATACCCCTATGTGTCTGACTTGTGCGGAAATAGTGGTGGTTGGGAAGTCCGCAGTGCTTAGCCACACTTTATAGTGCCAATTCAAACCCCCTTGTGAGCGGAACCCAGTCCTCCTGTCAAAATTAGGCAGAAAACTCACTAGTAATTTTGCAGACTTCATAGTGAAATCTATACGTTTTCCTCCATTGCGGAGGCAACCACCATACATATTTTGTGATCCTAAACTTTGTTCATAAGAGAACAGGGAACTCCCCCTGCACTCCTATATACTGTGGTTACATCCATGGTCGGATCCCTACCTTAAGTATTCTCCACTCATTTCTGTGTGTGTGGAATGATGCATCATATTCAAGGGAATAGGCAAGCCCTTACTGTACGTTTTAATTGCATATTCCCACCCACCATGCATACCTCTTATGCATGGTGGGCCTGCCTCTCTTGCTGAGAATGTGCGGAACATCAAGTGACTGCATTCTGTATGAAGTTTCTTTTGTACTGCGCATGTGCAATAAATCATTTCAGGCTGCATCAATACCTGACATATGGAAATAGCCGGACATTATGTGCAGATCTCGGCCATTGCTCTGGATAGAACTAAAAGCTTTACGATGCGTAACATGGATGCATACACATGTGCAGAAGACAAAAGCGGATGATATGCATTCCAACTGCATGGAAATTGAGATCCAGTCTATGGGGTAGATCCAGAACTATGTACATGAGTGAATTTACGCTAGCTGTTAGCGTAAAAGCGCCCATTAGTACTTACTACACATGCGCACAGCAGATGTTATGCCATGTAAATCAGAGTGTAAGGGCCAGACACGTATCATCATCATAACTATGTACGAAGGGGCGTGCCAGCCATACGACACCCATAATTACGCTTCGGAAGGCGGGGTGAGGCATTTAAGTCGTACAGTGTGGGCGTGCTTAGGTGCGCAAGTACGTTCAGCCATTACGGCCATCAGGAGTTATGCTTGGAAAAGTTAAGGCAGGGTTAAGAAAGCGCAACACAGCTAAACTAAGTACGACCGAGGGGAGTGCCAAGGGGAGTGCATAGTAAATACGCTAGCGTAAGTACGCTACGCTAGGAAACGTAGCTCTGGATCTGGCCCTATGTCACCATAACATACCATTTAAATAATAAATTACTACTTTTAAATGTAATAATTTACAGAGTATTGTTTTAATAAAAAAAAACAGGAACAATTCATAACTTGGGAGCATGAGGAAAACATTTTTCATTTGGAACACGATTTCACTGTCGCAAAAGTTTAGGAAATTTACTTGATCTTCCAATATACTTTGTGTGGAGTTATAAAGACACAGACAGACATTATACAGGAATATACGATTATAACATACTATGCTACTTGAATTTTCTAGAACAGTTTATGGACTTCTTTTAAAACAAATTCTTCATTAATTTGCTTTAAATTGTGTAGATACAATTTTTCAGCAGTTTGTAGATTTGCTTTGTACTGAAGTTAAATTAATTTTAACAAAACTGTTTTTGTTTTATTGATATTTAAATTTGTGTTATGCTGCATCTATATATAACATTATACTATTAAGAATAGGATAGGCATATTTACAACATGTGGCAGACAATAATTCATTATGTGTATGAAACATGAGTTAATTGCTTTCTTACATTTTATTCTTATTTACATCTTGAGCAGGCATGCATTATGAGTTTATCTCATATATACAAATATATTTCTACCATATGGGAACACATATTCAGAATATATATATATATATATATATATATATATAAAACATCCCCCATAATTTTTCTTTAACAAATATATCATTGGTAAAAAACAATAGAATTTTATCTCATATATACAAATATATTTCTACCATATGGGAACACATATTCAGAATATATATATATATATATATATATATATATATGTTCAAAAACCTGGCACTTTGCTCTATATATATATATATATATATATACTTACATAACAGGATAAATATCCGGCTATGGTGCATTTGGCAAAAACACGGTATTGGACTAAAATATGATATTTTGTAATATTAGCTAATTCAATGGAAGGGTCTGGAAAGATCCAAAGGAGCCTTGAACCAATATATGAACATAAGAGAGAAATCAGTACTTTAGATAAATGGAATTTTCCTTGATTGGACTATGCCAATAAAATGCTGAAAAGGGGTATAAAGTAAGTATCTGTACGTTTAGTTAAGAGCTGATCTATAAATCAATAATTAATGGAATATGCATCTGGATTAATTTTTACGTTTAACAGAATACTATATACTTAGAGGATTCCACAACTAATAGTAATTTATTCATCTGTAAAAATAATTGAGGAGGCTTTTGTATAGAAGAAGTTAGCACATATGACAAAATATTATTACTACAAATATATAGTGAATTCACTTACATATCCAGGGCAATGTAATTCTATCACATCCCTGATGTTCAAATAAATGTATACAGGCTTTAGCTACTCATTATGCATACATAACATTAATCGTTCCATACCTACAGACTACTGTTGTCCTATTGGAAAATATACTGTCACTGATTTTGACTTTTTGGAAAAGTAAATATTCACAAACTTTAGAAATTTTCTAGGGAGATATAAATATAATATTGCCATTACTAACTGTGTTTCTGACATATCTGATCATAAAACTACCTAGAGTGGAAATCATTGTGGAATAACATAAATGATATGGTAGGCAAATGTATGCTTGTATTTATGCTCCCATGTCCACAGAAGTTACACATTAACAACCCCTAGTGCTTTAACCATTTTCTACAATCAGAAAACTGTTTCTTATGGGAAATAGGATTACCATATATTATAAATTTCTGCCTATAGTAAAAATAATGGGCCAGATCCAGAGCTACGTCCGCTAGCATATTTACGCCAGCCGGAGACGTAAAAACGCTATTTTGTAGGTACTGCACATGCGCGCGGCAGATGGTACGGCACGTAGTTCTGAACGTACGTACCATCCTAGTATCAAGAGTGTAACTATGAACAAAGGGGCGTGCCAGCCATGCGACACACGTAATTACGTTTTGTAGGCGGAGTGGAGCATTTAAATCATACAGTATGGGTGTGCTTAGGCGCGTAAGTACGTGCAGAAATTACGGCCTACAGGAGTTAGTAGGGTTTGGGCAGCGTAAAATGGCAAAAGTACGTACGACAGAGGGAAGTGCCTAGGGGAGTGCATAGTAAATACGATAGCGTAAATACGCTACACATTGAAATGTAGTGGATGTAGGTCTGGATCTGGGCCAATGATTGTTGTGAGGTGTTTAGAGATACTGCAATCATAAAAACATATGTCCCTGAATATTTTTTTGTAGTCAAAGCATCCTATCTTTTACAGTTATAGAAAATTTTGAATAGTGATATAATAATAATAATTATAAAAATAGCTTTTATACACTGTCTTACTAATTCATTTTTATTTCAAGTGCAAACAGGTATAGGAAAACACATAGTGCAAAGGAGTGCAAAGTAAGGATTAATACTATATCATGTTTGTGTCTCGAAACCTATTGACATATCCAATTATTGAAAGGCTTACTGGGACTCATAAGTACCCATGGAATCACACTGTAAGGGTGGGTACACACTGGGGCTTTTTCAGCAGTTAATCTTTCCAATCACACAATCAAAACACAGTTTCACTAGATATCTGTGTCCAAAGATGCTCAAAAATCATTTGAAACAGTCACAGTGTACTTACGTTCCTTTTAATTTACCATATCCGGGGCTTATTCTAGTACTATTTCAGGGTAGTAGTAGAATAGCAGTTAAAAGGAAATTCAACATTAATGACACAAATATTTAAAGTGACATTTTCACATCTACACACAATTGTAGCTTATTTTATAGAAGATCGCACAATTTTTTTTACTGCAGGGATTCTATAAACTGAAATGTGGTCATCTCCATCCAGTTAGTGGACTTAGCACAAATTTGAATTTGCAGGTGTTCTGTATATTATTCATTGACATATAGAATTTACAATCATTGGGGTAGATCTAGAACTACGTTTGCCGTACGTTTATTCGCTTAAGTTCTATACACTCCCCTAGGCACACCCCTTGAACGTACGTATTTTGTCAAGATACGCTTTCCAAACCCTACCTTAACTTTTGCCAACGTAACCGCAGTCATCCGCTAGCGTACGTATTGGCAACACGTATTTACGCAGCTAAGCACGCCCATACTATACACTTTAAATACAAACCCCCGCCTAGTTAACGTATTTCAGACGTAATTTGGACTAACGTAAAATTGGCATGCCCACACGTAAGTATTTTTTTTTTTTTTAAATCAAATATCTTTATTGAAAACTTTTTCCCCCTTATTTTTTTTGTTACATACATGCACATGAATAAAAAACATAAACATAAATATGATCATGCACCACCAATACAATATTCATTACTTACATGTTGTTAAGACAGTCTAACATAATGTTCACATTACACTTAGGAAACTCAGAAGGAAAAACAGGTATATCAAGACATGAATCTGAAACTAAATTTAGCTACTTTACAAAAATTTAAATATCAAAGGCGTGGAACACCATTATTAGAAATTACTGGTCTGCTCCCACACGTAAGTATTTACGTGACACATACGTGAATGGACCATACGTTCACAATTACGCTACTGAGCGTATTTTCTATGGTGCGCATGCGCAGTACTTACCAAAAGGCGATTTTGCGTCTCCGCCACGCGTAAATTCTCTTGCAAGCGTTGTTCTGGATCTGGCCCATACTTCTTAACAGATGTTTTAAATACAGATGATTAAGATGAAAAAATATAGAATTCAGTATTGCTTTGTACTGTATTAACCAAAACAACATAATGTGGTATGACTCCAGGGCTCATGGGTACATTTAGTTCCTCTTCACACTCCTAGAAATTATTATTATTATTATTATTATTATTATTATTATCATCATCTGAAGTGCAAGGAATGGTGAAGTGAGAGAACAAAGCAGAGCATAATAATGTATATAATTAAAATGCCAGCCTTGTACCCTCTCATCTTATGTTTTCATTCCAGGATATTTGTTGGGTAACATTGTCTATAAAAAGCTAATAATTATGGACTGGATTAAGATTTAAGAAGCTTTTCCGTGCGTTCATAATAGATCCGTAAATTAATACAAAATAAGTACGTTTTGCAAAAGTAATGCATTTCGGAACATTTCCGTGTTGTGAAAGCAATCGTTAGCGCATGTATATGTGACGGAAGTGAAATGTTTGCAAATACAACCGCACGTCTACTACGTTACCACGCCCATTTTTTGCTATTTACATTCCGACTGACGCCTACGTCCGTCCTTTCATGTTCTCACACGGAATACGGAATGTACTTACGCATCATTCCAATTACGCTTCGTAACTCCATGGTCTACAAATGCGCACTAAATAGAAATCACCCCACTTACGCATTTTGCGTGTGTAAATTACCAGACATTCTTAATTCTGAATACAGTCCTTATGTTATCTATGCAACATTACATCACCAATTTCAATAACATATGTGGTTTAAAATTTGTTGGTGCAATGTTACAATTTACAATTAAATATTATTATTTTCAGCTATGTTATAAAAGTGATAAACAAATTTCTGTCTGCCAGCTTGCCACTAGCATAAAGACCTGCATAAAGACCTGCTGTGGGTCACTGAATATAAGGGAAGCTAGCCCAAAGGGATACTCAAAATTGGGGTGTCTCAGCTATCCCTTGAAAGTTTGCAAGGCAAGTATGGTAGACAGGATTAAATTATAAATTAGACGATATGTAAAAGAAAATTGAGCATTAAAGTTCCATGAAACATCTGAGAAAATACTACCTCACAATCAAAGCAATTCAAACCTCCTCCCTCCCCCAATATCTATATCATTGTTTTTCATTTTAGTATCCTGCTGCTTTCAAATAACTTCAGGCAGACACATACAGTTTCTTACATATTAAATCTGCAGATCAGGCTTCACATAATTTCTTTTGTGGAATTTGATATTCAAGAGATTCATAATTGGTAAATCCCTCAAAGCAAATTACAAATTTCCATTACATTAAATTATATCGCAATGTAATTTTAAAGCCTTAAAAATACAATACTATTTAATTATGTTCTATGGCTATAAATCTGTTTGCAGCTACATTTGCTGGCTCTTTCTACTACTTTTGAATGGTGCTTTCGGTATCAGCATATGACTTTTTGTAATTTATAGGTCGCTGGATTGAAGATCATGGTGTTATCCACAATCTCATGTTTAATACTGATACCCTTCAGAAGCTTTCTTTCAAGACAACGCAAAATACGTCAGAATGGTGGGACAATGGGCCTTTACCCCTGTGGATCACTGCACAAAATCAGGTGAAATACAAAACAATTTTACATTCTAAGAGAAGTAATAAAGCACCAGCCTGATGAAATAACAAATTTACAGTGGTGTGTGTTATTAATATATATCACAGTGGGAGACTATATAAAGAGAACCTGACGCAGACCTCCGTGCATTTACCGCACAGGACTGGCAGTGTATGCTGGAAGAGGGGAGTGAACTCCCCTGCCAAACCTCTCTCTCGTGACGACTATACATGACTTACACTGCCATAAGGCAGCCTTAAGTCACCTGTGCGGATCAGTGGTCCATATGACTGTTGATCCGCACAAAACCGCTGAAACTCAGCTCTATAAAATTTAAGTGCTCCCACAGCCCTCCTTTTGGGGTTATGGATTATTTTTCTGGCGCATGCCCACCTCCGACCAGATGACTTGATGTGTGCGTATGGATCAAGTTCAGAGTGTGGTTCCTCTGTATAACGGTCTTCATTTCAGAAGACCCTCATACCACAGCTGAATGCAGATGTTACAAGTCACCACTCTAATTGGTGCGACATGTAAGGTATTATTATTGTTTGCTGTCCTGTCCCAATGCCTCTGTGGGAATCATTTTCAGCAGGCCTTTGCATCCTGCACAGCCTGTACATGTCTACACACCTGCGGTTGTTGCTAATAGTGGGAGCGGCCTTCTGCCTCTGTCTTTTATAGCCTTCTGGCTGCTGTGATTGCTGGCAGGACTTCCGCCTTATTTCCTTTTCCGCTACAGGTGTTGCTTCCAGGGACCGTGACCTGCTAGGGTCCTGCAGCCCAGCCTATCCTCATAATCTAGTGAGAACCAGGGCCTAGTTAGACTCTGCACCCCGGTCAAGGCATCTGCTCTCCGTTACATTATAACCAGCCAATACTGCATGGAAGGTATTGAACCCTCAACGTCTGATTAATGGCCATTAACGCTCTGATTACCCAAGTCTCTAATTTGGGGAAAATGATTCAAACATTGACCAGTAAAGTCCAGACGCAGGAAGAAATTATTACTGCACTTCGAGCCCCTCAAACATTAGTTCCAGCCCTGTCGCTGTGTTTGTTAAGGTGAATCTCCCGGATCATTTTTCTGGTGACAGCAGTCAGTTACTTCAATTCAAGTACAGCTGCCTGCTCTACTTACAGTTGCGTCCATATTCTTCTGGGAATGAACAGCAGCTTGTGGGGTTCATAATTTCACTCCTTCAGGGAGACCCACAAGCCTGGGCATTCAGTGTCCCAGACAATCACCCTGCACGACGGTCATTGGCCTCCTGTATGATGATCCGGACCGCACAGCTACCGCCGATGCCAAGCTCCGTTCCACTCTCCAGGGTCAAAGATCTGCAGAGGAATATTGTTGAATTCAGGCACTGGGCAACAGAAAGTCAATGGAATGACCCAGCTCTCTGCAGTCAGCTTCTCCTTGGGCTTACGGAGGCCATTAAGGATGCCATAGTGCAGTATCCCACTCCTGATTCCTTGCTTTTGCAGTTCTCCATTAGGGTGGACTGTTGTCTGCGATAAAGACACCTCAAGAAGGACCCCTTCTCTTTTGTCATGCCAGTCCCAGTTTCTCCATCTGTGCTTGAAGATAAACCCATGCCGATAGATTCTTACAGTCTTTCTAAGTAAGAAAAGAACCATCGACAGGCAATGGGTCTTTACCTCTACTGTCGAGCTCACAAGGTTGAACATTGCCCTAATAATGCATATCACAGTGAAGTCCTAAAATTTATGGTTATCGACTGTCTTGCGGCCCAGCTGATTCTTTGCCATCCTTGGCTGAAGAAGCACAATCCTTACATCGACTGGGATATTGGGGAAATCCTGAAATGGGGAAACAAATGTTTCACATCCTGTCTTCTGCTCCCTATCCTCAGTGTGGCTGTGGCCCTGGAAGGCCTGCCAGCGCCTTATACAGAATTTGCAGATATATTTTACAAAAAGGCTGTAGACACACTACTCCCACATCAGCCATATGACTGTGCTATCGACTTTCTCTCTGGTTGCAAGCTACCAAAAGGAAGATTATTTTCCCTCTCCTGTCCTGAGGCCAAAGCAATGGATGATTACATCCAGGAAAACCTTCAAAATAGGTTTAGTTGCCCCTCCAAGTCACTGGTGGGAGTGGGATTCTTCTTTGTGGAAAAGAAAGACTGCTCCCTGAGGCCGTGTATTGATTACCGGGAGCTCAACAAGATCACTGTGAAAAATACCTATCTGCTTCCAGTGATTTTGGATCTTTTTGATCAGCTGAATGATGCAACAATTTACACCAAGATAGACCTTAGAGGGGCTTATAATCTAGTATGCATCCGCAAAGAGGGATGAGTAAAGACTGCCTTCAACACCCAATCTGGGCAGTACGAGTAGCTAGTTATGTATTTTGGTCTCTGTAATGCTCCGGCAGTCTTCCAGGATCTCATCAATTATGTTTTGCGGGACTTCCTGGGTTGCTTCACTGTGGTGTATCTAGACGACATCCTGATTTATTTATTCTCCCTGGAAACTCATCGCTCCCATATCTGCCAAGTACTCACATGGCAGTTTGTCAAACTAGAAAAATGTGAGTTTGAGGTGTCGCGGGGAGTTTTCTTGGGTTATGTTATCACTTGAAGAGGCTTTGCCATGGATCCAGACAAAGTTAAGTCCATCCTGGAATGGGTACAGCCCTCCAATATGAAGGCCGTGCAATGCTTCTTGTGCTTTGCAAATTACTACAGATGTTTCATCAAAGCTTTCTCCACTTTAATTGCTCCAGTCTTGGATCTTACTAAGAAAAACGGTGATCCAAGTAATTGGCCCAAGAATTCGGTTAACTCCTTTAGAGGGCTGAAACAAGCTTTCATCTTGGTACCCATTCTCCGGCACCCAAATCCTGACCTACCATTCATGGTGATAGTAGATTCCTTGGATGTGGGAGCTGGAGCGGTCTTGTCCAAGATAGATCCCAGTAATTGCACCCCTGAGCATATTTTTCAAAGCAATTCTCAGTGGCCGAAAGGAATTATGATGTGGGGAATAAAGCCTCGCAATGATTGCCCCTTTTGAAATCATTGCAAGGCTCGAGGAACAACTAGAGAAATAAAAAAAATCTGGAGGAGGGTTAATATCTCCCTGAGACAGGCCTCGTTTAGATCCAAGCTAAAAGCGAACCGTCATAGCGTGAAGGTTTCGTTCTCGACCCAGAATATTTGCCTTAGACAGCCCACCAGGAAGCTGGGACCCAGAATCATTGGAGCATAAACATACCATCTGCCGAAGAATAAATCCAGTGGCATTTAAACTATTGCTTCCTCGCAATCTGAAAATTCCCACACCTTTCATGCCTCCTCACTAAAACCTGTTCATCCACCCAGAAGATTTCTTTCTCTACGCCAAGAAAGACCACCACCTATCTTAATTGAAGGTCAAGAGGAATATAAGGTAGAATCTATTCTGGATTCCAGAAGAGTGAGAAGGCAACTCCAGTACTTGGTCCACTGGAAAGGCTATGGTCCTGAAGAAGGAGAATGCATCCCAGCGAAAGATCTCTATGCAGAAGAACTAATTAAGAAATTCAATTAAAGATTCTCTAGGAAACCAGGTCCTTCAGTCAGGGCTGCCTTTAACAGTGGAGGGGCCCAGGGCAAATCCTCCTCAGGGGCCCTTTCACTTCCTGCAACTTGTGCATGTGCAGGTCAATGCTCGAACTGTTGCTGCTTAGCTATTTAAAAACAGCTGCCAACTTCGTTTGCAGAGCTGTAGCCCTCTGCTACAGTGTTTTAATATTGTGTAGGGGGCAGTAGTGGCAGTGTCCAGCCTACTCTGCTATTACTCCCCAGCAGCATCATATACAAAGCTGTAGCACGCTACCAATAAAATGTAGCAGGCAGCCACTGCTCTGTAAATGAAGCTGGCAGGGCCCTGCCAGGGTTAGGAGCATGGGGTGTGGTTCTTGGTTCAAACGCCTGGATACAGTTCTGAATGCTCTGTTCTGTCTTTTATAAACTTTGACAGAGATGGGTGGTCTTATGGATGACAAACAAAATCCTGGTGGATTATTTGTCTAGGGGTCTTCTGGGCTGGTACTGTGGGTATGATGACTTGCTGCTTTGCATTTTGGAGGTTTCTTCTAACATTGGAATGCCTTTGTCTGGTATTACTATAAGTAACACTGCATACATATGAGTAAACCAAGACATATTTTGCGGCTTCCTCAAGTCCTTTAATTATATCATACAGTATATAAATCTAATCAGTTGTATAATATATAATATTTATATATGTCATGTTACTACATTGGCTTCATCCAAACACTTTTGACACCCATGAATGGTTCAGTTACAATTACTAAGCATAACAATGTCTACATTGTATTTACTTTACAAATATACAGCCTATTCTGAAAGAAATATACTAATTGCCAGATGTGAATGGCAGAAAATGATTCTTATTCAGTATCTTACTATTCAAAATAAAAAAAAATTCCATGTCATTTACTCTGCTGACGCTGCTATTATGGTGAACACAGTGATAGCTGAATACTGCATTTTAGAATTGGGAGAGGGGTGTGTTCCCTACTGTGCTCACCTCTAGATCCCAGTATAATGATTATTTATTAGAAAAGGTGTTTGGGAATATAACATTTTGAATGTAGCACACTTCTAACCTATTAAATCTATTTATTTTTTGCAAAAACTAGATTTCATTTACCTTAATTATATTGTTTTTTTTTTTTTGTTTGTTTTTTGTCTTTCCAGGGTTTAAAAGCTGGTTCTTTTCACTTCCCAGGAGGAAATGCTAACTACAGTGGAAAAACAGTCTATAGAGCTCTGGCAGAGACACCTAATCACCCAGACAGTGATGAGATGGAGTGGAGAGACAACATAGATAGAACCATGAAATGGTTCACTGAAGATAATTTGGACTTTGTAACTCTTTACTATGGAGAGCCGGATAAAACAGGACACCTTAAAGGTCCTGAAACTGAAGAAAGAAAGACTATGATTAAACAAATAGATCGAACCATTGGCTATCTCTTGGATTCAATTGAAAACAACAAACTTAAAGATAAATTAAATGTAATTATTACATCTGACCATGGTATGACCACTGTTAAGAAGAGCCCCGCTGTAGAAGAGATAAGGATGTCTGATTATATTAATTTTAGTGACCTGGTAAAGTTTGACATATTGGACTATGGTGGTTTTGGAATGATTGAACCAAGAGAAGGAAAAGAAGAAGAAATATATGCGAAACTTAAGGATGCGCATCCTCATTTAAAGGTGTACAAGAAAGATGAATTTCCTGAACGTTTCCATTATGCAAAACACAATAGGATATTGCCAATTCTGGTTTATGGAGATCTTGGCTTCAGTGCAAATGGAGTAAGTATATTGGACCTGATTCACACTTAAGAATCTTCTTAAAATAAGAACTTAAATTCACACCTGGGCTAAACCATGTTGATTGCAGGGGAGTCATATTTCATCTGTTGCAAACAGTACTAGTGTTGAGAGGTGATATTTCCCAGCCCAAGTCTAATACCGTGTTCCCAGTGCCACTGCCTAAAAAGCCGGCTTTTTAGGCAGGGGGCAGAATTTTGAAATTTCAAAGTGGTGCGTTCAGACTGAGCTGAAAGCATTGGCTTTTTTATTTTATTTTTTTTATTTATTTTTTTAGAAGCCGACAGCAGGGAAAAAAGCCGCCTTTTTAGCTCAATCTGAACGCAAAAAGCCAGCTATTGAAAAAGCCCGCAAAAACCCTTCTTTTTAGCCGGGTCTAAGACCCGGCTAGAGAGACCCAGGGTTTGTGTTCAGATTGCCCAAAAAAGCCAGGGTTTTCATGAAACCCGCAATTTCATGAAAACCCCGGCTTTTAGGTGGTAATCTGAACGGGGTATTAATAACAGTTTAATAGTAAAGCTGGTCAGTATCTGTGTGCAGTAAGCAATTCAAAGGTATATCCCTGCATGCAAAGAATACAATTAAATTAATTCCCCTTGCAATCAACATGGTTTTGCCCAGGAGTGACTTTAAGTTCTTATTTTAAGAAGATTCTTACATGTGAATCAGGTCCATTATGGGGAAATTATACAGATATAGTTGAATAAGGGTGGCCTGATGGTCAACCAACGCCTTCCACAACCATTTATATCCCAGTAAGCTTCTACTATGACAGTAACATGCAGAATCACAGTCCATTATTTCCTGTAATGTAGACCCTTGCCATGCAGTAACAGCTGATGCTGGAAAGAAAAGCAGGGGCATTGGTGTTTTATACCAGATATAACTCAGAGTATATAGCATCCTGATAGCAGGCTCCTAAATATTGCCGGACTTCTTGCCTTAACTTCAAAATTGCACTTGCAGATAAAAACCTAAAACGCAAGATAAAGTAATTACATAAACTATGTCCATTTATTGGTCAATGTTTAAGTGCACTTGTGGCACAGACAGAATAGGGAAAGTTATATATACAGGTTCCAATAGTTATGACAGCAACTAACACAAAAGTTCTAATAAATGGCATTATTCTTAAGCTAATACATTAACGTTGACTATATTTGTTTTGATCACATAAGACAGTTTGTATATTAAGCCTCTTGTATGTGTTAGCTTGGTTGGATATAAATCTGAGTGTGAGATTTTGGTTCTAAATCCTGAAATTTTACTTGTCCAAATGTTAAGGCCAATTCAGGGAAATTGTCATGGATTGCAGTACTTACCACCCCAGGGGGCATCTTTTGGTTGCTCTGTCCAGCCATGACCACACTTCCCCTCCACAGAGGTGCCACTCTCAAGCATTTTGTCCAGTTCTGCCATGCTTGCAGGAGTTGGATTATGGTGTCAGCCGGCGGTGTCCTCTGGTGCATGGGCGCCCGCATCTTGGAAGTCCGCGCGTGACATAGCCAACCAACTGGATTCTGCCACTGGCAGTCACGTCTTGAACTACCAATCAACGCTGGCAGCAGGCTATTTAAACTCTGGGAACTGTGCAAACAATATGCCAGAACTACAGTGTACTTTATCTGTGTACCGTGCATGTATCCTGCCTCCTGCGGATCACCTTTGCAACCCTTCATTATATTATCTATTGTATCCAGACTCTCCCTGCAAGACTGCTAACTGCTAGAGCTCTGCTGCAGCACCTGCTACTCCTGCTGTCTACAGATCATTGCTGTTGCTTCAGTCTTCTGCTCAGTCTATCAGCCGTGTGCTGAATCAATTACTCCAAGCCCTGTCTCCTGTGCAGTCCGCTCTGTGCTGCAATTGTTCCATGCCTCAATTGCTTTAGCTCAGTCCAGTGTGCAATTGCTCCGTGTCTCAGTTGCTTCAGTCCAGTCCAGTATGAAACTGCTCTGTGCTTCAATTGCTTCTGTCCAGTCTAGTGTGCAATTGCTCTATGTCTCAATTGCTCCTGTCCAGCCCAGTCCAATCCAGCCTGCAATTGCTCTGTGTTTCAATTGCTACTGTCCAGTCCAGCACAGTCGAGCATGCAATTGCTCCGTGTCTCAATTGCTCCTGTCCAGTCCAGTCAGCAATTACTCTGTGTCTCAATTGCTCCTGTCCAGCCCAGTCCAATTAAAGCCTTCAAATGCTCCATGTCTCATTTCCCTCAGTCTTGCCCTCTGCTGGTTTTAATCTAATTAATGAGAAAAGTCTACTTAAAACCACACAGCTTCTGCTTAGACCTGACCTCTACACACCCCAGGGAAACCAGAATGGATCCCCAACCCAGTCAGTCTATGACAGAAACACTGACACTACTTTAAACAATCCTACCCACTTGGCCAGACAGCTTCAGCTTAACAATACTTAATTTATTTTATTTTGTTAATGGTATTAAGCACATATGGAGATCAGGTTACTTTTACACTCTTCAGAATAAACACTGAAGTGAATAATAGACACTAAGCATCAGGATCAAGAATTCCGTTGCAGCTGCGTCCCCAGGACCCTACATTAATATATCCATATCGTCTCCTAGTAAAGTAGGGATGATGCGGAAGCCTGGATAGTACATATTTTTTTCTGTACAATTAGCAAATCTCCCCTCTTCCACTTTGTGTACATGCTGTACCCATCCCATGCCATGTCTGAAACAATTCCATTACGTAGGTCTGGATTTGGAGAATCCTGATCGGTAATGGAAATGTGCTGAACTAGTTCAGTGTTCTGAGATCAAATGCCATACACAGTGCTATGCCCAAGAAATGGTGCTGCTTGTCAACAATTATATATTTTCCTAAACGGGTTTCGCAACATTAGACTTTTTTTTTTAGCAAAAAATATGTTTCTTAGGATAGTCCCTCACTCAATTACCATGAGAAAACGTATCTTCGTCAGACCACTCTCTTCTTCCAACTTGCAATCATTGAATCCTAGGACTGGATTCACAACTACGTTTTTTTAAAGTTCCGTGCCTATTTCTAAGTACTGTGCTAATGCATATGCATTTCGTTATGTAGATTGCATACACGCGGACTTTTAAGACCGCATGTACGCAATCTACGTAACAAAACAATATGTAGATAACGTAAAATATTTACTACACATGCACATCAGTGCAGCACTTAGAAATAGGCACGGAACTTAAAAAACATAGTTGTGAATCCAGGGCCGGATTCAGAGCACCGAGCGCATTGCATATGCGCCCGGTGTTTTCCGACTTGAGATACTGCGCATGCGCAGTAATTTTCTAACGTCATCTACGTTTCTTTTAGAAATGTAGATTGCGTAAATGCGATCTTTAAGACCCCATTTACGCAATCTACGCTTCTAAAAGAAACGTAGATGACGTTAGAAAATTACTGCGCATGCTCAGTATCTCAAGTCGGAAAACACTGGGCGCATATACAATGCGCTCAGTGTAGTGAATCCGGCCCCCAGTCCTTAGATAGCTTGTCCACCACCCAGATGTTTGTTATACAGTAAACTAGACAATGGGATGGAATCTTTTAAAAGCGCTAAAAGACTCTCGCAAGCAGCTAAACACCATATAGTGTCCAAAACTCTAAATCGTAGAAATACAACAATAAATATGAGTGTAAAAAACAACGCAGAAAATTAAGTCAATTAAGAACAATAAATATAAAAATACAAGGCGGCATACAGGTAAAAACAGTAAATAAAGTCACATTAAAGTCGCTAAAGCACAGCGCACTTTGAATACTTTATTGATTGGAGGAATATCATGAAAAAATCTTTGTTCGGATTACATCATCCAAGGTTTTCACCATATTTTTATTGTTCTTTTTTTACACTCTCTGCTCTGTTTTTACACTCATATTTATTGTTTGTTATACAGTGCATCTCGCTTGTTTACATACAAAAGCTCACTGATAAAATGTCTTATTAGCACTAGAAAGCTGTGCAGCAATGTTTTTTCTCAAATGAAACTATAAATATACCACTGATATTCTGTAACTCAGCATATATCCAAAAAATTGGTTTCATTACAATACAGCAAAATCTGTAACCTAACTACCAACATCTTCCCATTCACTTATTAGAAATGGCAAAAAGAACACAAGTGTAGGGATCTACTTTGTACATTCTGGGCGTGATCCAGATCTGAATGTAAGCCTGATGGTCTAGTGTATCTCTGAATCCCACTGCGCAGGCATGTTGTGGGAGGGAGAGAACAGAGGGGCATAAGCAATGCACAGCAGGGGCATGTTCACACAATTGAACCTGGACCAGAAGTGACATAGGGCCTGATCCAGAGCTACGATGGTACACTGAGCGGTCTCACGCTCAGCGTACCATCGCTGCACTCCCCCGACACTCCCCCTTGCCCCAGCGTATTAACACTCCCTTACGCCGGCTGAAGGCTACCTTAACTTCAGATGGCGTAAGCGAGTGTTAATACGCTGGGACTCAATACCCTCCCCCCGTCTACCTGCACTAACTGCAGCGTAGTAATGGAGGGGAACTACGCTGCTGCTACGGACGCCCGATCCACAATCGGGTGTTGCCGTAGCTACACCAGGCAACATCTGACCGGCGCATGCGCAGATCGGCTTTTAAGCCGATCTTGCGCTTACGCCCAGTGTATTACAGCTGGGCAGCGCAGGGCTGGATCAGCCCCATAGACACTAGTATGCATAGTTTACAGCAATGCAATTGCGTGTACAAAATTTCTCATACAATTTTTATGTGTTAGCAGAGTTTGCATAATATTTGTCTTTTTTTTTTTTTGCAGAGATATATTTTTTATGTTAATAGAGGAGATCATGGGTTTGACAACGATGAAATGGACATGAAGATGATATTTCGAGCCTGGGGTCCAGACTTTAAGAGCAATTATACCGCTGAGCCATTTGATAGCATAAACATATACCCTCTCATGTGCAAGCTCTTAGGGGTCATTCCTGAGCCCAACAATGGGTCTCTTGCATTTACTGAAGGCATGATTGTGAGTTCAGGTTCAGGTGACTCCGAAGATTCAGACACTGGCAATTCCAATACCCAAAACAGTAAGCATTTATTGTACTTATTATTGAACATTATTACTTAGATGTATGTATATTTTATTAGTTATTATCAGCTAATTATTTAACAGTCCACCATCTAAAGCTATGGGCCAGATTCAATTAGCTTCGCAGCAGCGTATTTTGCGGTGCGAAGCTAATTCCGGGTGAATTTTATGCGCACCCCATAGAGGTGCGCATAAAAATATGCCTGTTTTTCATACCGTATATGACGGAAAAAAGCGCAGCGCGTACTTTTTCCCGTCATCGCGGCTAATTGAATCTGGCCCTAAGTGTCTGCATTCATTATGGCAGAGGCTCAATTTTTTATTTCTTTTTGTACCCTTGGTTCTTCACCACCTCTAATAATGACAGATTTCTAAGTTTTCATCAAGGGCCTTCCAAAGATACTTGCTTATTATTCATCATTTATCGGATTCAAGAATGAATACAGGGATTCAATTATGTACTGTCTGTAGATGCCTAATCTGTAATTCATTAAGTAATTATATTATTTGCCATGCTTTGTGCGAATTAATTTATTTTAGTGGTATGCTACTCTGTCTATGACATGAGAATGAAAAGATCAGAACATATTCTTATAAATTATATAATTTACAATGGAAGTAACAAAGAACATCAGTGTAAGTTTTTACAGTCTGTTATGACTGTAATGAAAGTACTGCATTGCATTGTGCTTGCCTTTCATAACAATACCTTCAAAAAAATAAAGCCAGATAAACCCTGGTGACCAATGCAACCCTCTGGTAGTAAGGTATATCACACAACCTTGATAGTCGCCTAGTGTGAATGTACCGTCACCTACAATGCAGCACTGTAGTAATGTAATGCGATTATTGAGCGGTATCTTTTATGAACTGTTTTGTCTGCCTTTTGACAAATCAGTCCAAAGTATTCAGTGACTGGGCCAATCAGCCAATTAGTCACATTGGGCCTGATCCAGAGGTACGCCCGCCGTCCTACTTTTCAGCCGATCTGTGCATGCGCCCGGCAGATGCTACGGCAACGTTCAGGTTAGTGCAGGTGGGCGGGGGGAGGTAGTTAAATGAGAGTGGGGGGGCGGGCTAGGCGGCCATACGCTCCTGTGCAAGCGTATGGCCCCTTCCTTACACCGGCTGGCGTATGGCCCCTTCCTTACGCCGGCTGAAGTTAGGGTAGCCTTCAGCCGGCATAAGGTAGGGGCCATACGCCCGCACAGGGGGAGTGTCAAGGTAAGTGAACGCCGATAAGCACAGCGCATCGGCGTACCTCTGAATCAGGCTCTTTGGGCCAAATCCAGACTTAATAACGACAGCTAATTTATGCGTGCTGCATGCATAAATCTGGCTATGGGAACTCAGTGTGCATGTGCAAGGTAGATGTAACGCATCATAACTCTGATCGTAAGTATGTTATATGTAACTCTACGATAGGGCGTGACATCCCTACGCAAGTCAAATATACGCATTGTGGGCGGAGGGAGGCATTTAAATTGCACAGTATGGGCTGGGTTAGGCACTTATGTACGACAAGACGATAGGTACGACCAGAGATACGCAAGGAAAAGTTAAGACAGGGTTCTAAACATGTAAATCAGCTAAGTTACGTGCATTTGAGGGTAGTGCCAGAGGGAGTGCATTATCTTTAGTAGTGCGCAACTTAGGTACATTTGTGTACATAAAACGATCATAAGTCTGGACCTGGCCCATTGGCTTTACACCAGGGTGACTGCATTTCATTTATGTAGTACTGGCTCAGACACAGAAATTCCTGCAATTGCTGAGGTCTGGATAGGTGCAGAGAGATAACATCAACTCTGTAAACAAAGAAGAATGCCCCCTTGTCCCTCTGGATTTGTCTGAATGCATTGCAGTGAATAGTAGTGGTTAAAGTGATATTTTAGAAGTGATGGTATGGATATTTACAAGTGAATTTATATGACTGGAATTTGATTTAAAATGAGCATTTTTTTTATCAATCAAAAATATAAAATGTTATTTTTGATATATAATGTTAATCTATTCTGTTACATTTTGTAGACGATGCAATGTTTGTGGCGGTAATTGTGATGTCAGTGGTATCTGGAGTTCTGCTGCTAGTTTTCCTTTTCTATGTGCCATACACAGCTGTAAAAAGAAAGAAAGGGTGAGTAATGAAAAAATAAATGAATCACGCTGTGCACCACTATACTGCTAAACTAGTATGTAAGTCACTATAAGTGATTACTAGTAATATACATAGTGATACAGTACGTGCACGGTTTCGATGTCATGGAACTCATTTCCCTTAGCATCACTAAGATGGCTTATACAGCAGTGTCCACTCTAAAAATTCATCTATGGATCATCATGCACACTGATTACATCTGATAGCACAGTGCATCACTAATCCCTTACACTTCCTTCATACTGACATTGTACTAGCAACTGGATAGCATCATACTGTGCATAATGCTACTAGCAGTGTTTCAGATGAGAGTACCTGTAGGACTGATAAGAGGATGGTAGGCCCAAACAGAGGCCAGGATGTGAGTTGTATCTTGCTTTTTTACCACTATATTATAAAAACCACCTGCAGGGATACAACACAACTATGTCAGACATTATTGAAAAATTTGGTCCAGTGACTAATTTACTGTGATTACAATTAACTTGTAGACATACAGTAGACTAGACTTCTGTTTTGCTTTTATTGCACATTTATTCACAGTTTATTATTCATGATGTCATTTTGAATATGTTGCTGTGATGAATTAGGACTCCAACTTCTAATTGAATTTAAAAAGAGAAATTCAAGTTTTAGCTTTTACTTTACTTTACTTTAATTATTGTACTGCATTTAGAGTACACTCCCATTAGTACATTCTATTTCATTTTGTATAAATTCTATACATTGGGTATGGGGATGACACAGCTATTATACTAGATTTATACATATATATTGCTTTTATATATCATTGTAGTAATTAGTCATTTTATTGCTGTAATAGTATGTGTATCTCTGAGTAACTGAGTGGTGCACTGTGTTCATTGTATTGCATTCTCAGAGGGGACCAGTATTGTCCCCTAGTATCCACACACATTCAGAGAAAGTGTTTTCTTCTCTTGAGACAATTTATTCCCCTGACCTACTGAGAGCAGCAGCTTTAGACTTTTTCATTATCTCATGTGGTACTCTTACCTTATATAAAGCCGTTCCATAAAGGTTTTGCATAATGAATAATTTGGTACTGAATGGTCAATAAACCTTTGTAAATTAATAATAATTTAATCTGAACATACATATATGTATTGAAATTATACCTGCACAGAACATGATTAAAATGAAGAAATTGAGTCACTCAGATCAGAAAAATCACTCACATCAAATCTTCAAATATAATCAACATCAGAAATAAACAGGGGGTGGTGCTACCATAAGTCATTATATAGAACATTTACATAAGAAATTCAAAGAGACACAAGAACAGAAAAATGATTGTAAAATTATTGTAAAATAGGTGTAACAGAAGTTGAAGCTGAAAATGTTAAATGAGAAAAAAAAGGTAGGGTCCTGGGCATGGAATCCTTTCTGCATGTAGAAGTGCAGAGGAAGTGCCCTGTTCCCCTGAGGATTCCAAATTCCGTAAGTTATCGTCTGTTGTGGAGGCTAGCATACAGAATATACCCATAAGTCTGGATCCAGGTCCGTAGACAGGTCAGTAAAAACTTCAGAGCCTACCTGTTCCCCCCCTCCTGCTAGTATTATGGTTAACCTCTTAAGTGCTGGCCAAAGCGCCAGACTCACAGGTAAGTAGTACTCAAGAGCAGATTCTTAATGAGCTTCTTTGAGTTTTTATGGCATTCATGTAGAATCTGCTATTCAGTTATATTCTATTCTGAGGGTCTTGTGTATTAGCTAGCAATAATGGCTTAACCACTGTGAACCTGATTTACAGGTAAGAGTGAGTTAGGACATTGCCTCTCCAAGCATGCCCCCCCCCCACCCCCGGCTTCTCCGGCTAATCTAAATCATTAAAGCATTACGCCACCTCTTTAAAGACCGCACGGACACTATCTACGTACCGACTGCTACGTAGATAGTGTAAATAACCTACTACGCATGCGTAGTAGGTAATTTTGGCCAAATACGCACTTAAGAAGCAGAAGCTTCTTAAGTTTGAATCAAGCCCTGTGTTGGGAGAATGGAGAAGTAGACAGGCTCAGAGACGGAAAGAATGGGTGAACATAAAGCTTTTCCATCACCTCAAGATTACTTATTTCAACACACAATGGAGAGAGTGGATTGGATCTAGACTTCTGAAACCGCCTTATTTCTGTACACTCATACTGGAAAATTTCTGATTTTGAGATATGTGTGATTCCATTTGAATCTGCTGACTTCAGACTTCTGACTATTGGCACTTCTGATTG
>WWET01004684.1:41067-52674 GCA_011038615.1 Limnodynastes dumerilii | reverse complement strand
TGGAGGTCATTTTGCAGGGCTCTGGCAGTGCTCCTCCTGTTCCACCTTGCACGAAGGCAGAGGTAGCTGTCCTGCTGCTGGGTTGTTGCCCTCCTACGGCCTCCTCCACGTCTCCTGATGTACTGGCCTGTCTCCTGGTAGCGCCTCCATGCTCTGGACACTACGCTGACAGACACAGCAAACCTTCTTGCAACAGCTCGTATTGATGTGCCATCCTGGATGAGCTGCACTACCTGAGCCACTTGTGTGGGTTGTAGACTCCGTCTCATGCTACCACTAGAGTGAAAGCACCGCCAGCATTCAAAAGTGACCAAAACATCAGCCAGAAAGCATAGGAACTTAGAAGTGGTCTGTGCTCACCACCTGCAGAACCACTTCAATTTTGAGGGTGACTCCAAATCCAGACCTCCATGGGTTAATAAATTTGATTTCCATTGATAATTTTTGTGTGATTTTTGTGTCAGAACATTCAACTATGTAAAGAACAAAGTTTTTAATAAGAATATTTCATTCATTCAGATCTAGGATGTGTTATTTTAGTGTTCCCTTTTTTTTTTTTTTTGAGCAGTGTATATTCTAAATTTCAATATTATACTGTTGTAGTCTAGGTATAGCACTATGCAAAGTTGAACCTTCACCTCTATGCTCGGAGAGCATGGATTCTTTATTGGTAACCTAAAACTAATATTGGCCTGTTGTTATTTGAAGAAAGTTGCTCCAAACCCTTTTAGTGAAAGTGGATCAAATCCAAAGTTTGAAAATAAGGCAAAATCATGTGGAAAGTTGCACCTGGGCTGGGATTAAGAGCCAGTGTTCAAAATCTGCAGCATTTCAATGACCCCTGAGTGTTACAGTTTCTGTTGCTGTGTGATGAACCTCTCCCTTAATGTACTAATCAGTACTTGTATGCCCCCAGGATTTATTCTCAAGCAAGCAAAGAGGTAAAGTTAAAAAAAAGGAAAAGTACACCGTGCTGTGTTATCATATATACCACAATGTAAAAAAACAGGACTGCAACTGAATAGGAAACATGATAGTACACCTGAACATACCTCCAAACAGTCACGCTTTCGGATGACTGTCCGGGTGTCCCTCCCACTTTACAACTTGTCCCAAAAGATCAAAAGACTCGTTGGACAAAGATGTTGAATTTTTAGTTTTTTTGTAGCTGGGCTTTTTCACATAACAGTATTGGTAATACAGGGCTCCTAAGGCAGAAGACATTAAAGATAAGTAATACAAAAAATAATAAAGAGGCAGACATATGAAGGCTGGGCATTTTATAAAGGCCAGACATATGGTGGCTGGAATTATAAACAGGGGGCAGACATATGGAAGCTGGACATATAATATATATAGGGGCAGACATATGGAGGCTGAACATTTAATGAGGGGCAGACATATAGAGGCTGGTCATATAAACAGGGGGCAGATATATGGAAGCTGGATATTTATTAAGTGGCAAATATATGGAGGATGGACATTTAAAAAGGGGCAGACATACAGTATGGAGCTGGACATTAAATAGAGGGGCAGACATACAGTATGGAGGCTGGACATATAATAAGGGGTAGACATATGGAGGCTGGACATTTAACAAAAGAGCAGACATATATAGGCTGTGTAAGGTGAAAAGAGAAAAATTATGAGAACGGTTACCTGGGTACGGAATCTTTGTCATCAGGTGGTCTTCACCATTGCCCCTGATGGTGGGGTTGGAATGTGCTGCGCCCCAACAACAGGTTGCGATCCCCGGAACCAGACTCGTAGAAGAGGGAAAAATATGTAAAGGGAGACAAAAGTACAGATAGAGCTGTAAGCGGGAAAAGACAAGTCAGAAGGGACTGACTTGTGACGAACAACAGGGAGCACAGAATAAAACTAAGGACTGAGGGGAATAACAAGGACTGACTTTACTGACTGGACTCACAAGGTCACACACACAGTCACACAGCGGGACCCCAGAGGAGTGACAAATACAAGCAAACAGGGGAGAGCAATGGTTAAACGCAGGGAGATGACACCAGGGGTGGGGGGGGAGAGAGAGAGAGAGAGAGACACAAGAGGTTAACGGCAAGGTACAGGGCAGAAAAGGAGGGTCACTCTAAAGGCAAGGCAAGGCAACCAGAAGAGAAAGAGCAAGGAGAAGTGAGGGAAAGGGACTGGAGCAAGGCAAAGAGAGAGAGAGAGAGCAAAGGACAAGGTAAAAATAAGCACGACAAAAGGCTGAGGCACATGTGCAGGATGCTATAACCAGTGAGGAAGCAGAGGATCAGCTGGCTATTTACAGGGAGACTGGCAAATCACAACACAATGATTGCCCAGCCCCCTGCACGGAAGGAGAGCGCCCCGGCTGTGATACAATCAGCCGAGACTAAAGACAGCTGCACGCGCCAAAGGCGCGCGCAGGGTGAGCGTCCTGGCTGCCTAGCAACCAGGAAATGTGACCTGAACCACCAATGGCAAGGCGAGGATCCCGATTGCTAGGCAACGACCGGGATCACTCATTCCGAACCGCCATGCGAGTGCGGCGGCTCATGACAGGCTGGATATATAATAAGGGCAGACATATGGAGGCTGGACATATAGGACCGTATGCAGAACTTAAAGACCGCGTATACGCAATCTACGTTGCAAAAAGTAACGTAGATTATGTAACAAAATTACTGCGCATGCGCAGTAACACATTGTTGAAAACTCCGTCCGCATTGCGTTCTGCATGTGGCCCATAATAAGGGGCCAGACATATGGAGGCTGGACAAATAATAAAAGGGCAGACATATTGAGGCTGGACAAATAATTAAAAGAGCAAATATATGCAGGCTGGACATATAATAAAGGGGCCAGACATATGGAGACTGGACAAATAATAAAAGGGGCAGACATATGGACATTGGACAAATAATAAAAGGGGCAGACATACAGTATGGAGGCTGGACATTTAAAAAGGGGCAGAGATATGGAGGCTGGACATATAATAAAAGGGGCAGACATACGGAGCCTGGGCAAATAATAAAAAGGCCAGACATATAGAGGCTGGACAAATAATAAAAGGGGCAGACATATGGAGGCTGGACATATGGATGTCTGGAGAAATAATAAGGGGAAGACATATGGATGGCAGGCCTAAATATAAGGGGCAGACCTGCCCTTTTCGTGGTATAAGACACACCCTCTCTACCATGCTGCAAAATGTTGTCCCTCTTTCCAATTCTCAAATATTGGAAGGTATGATACCACGTGGTAAACCCACAGTACCAGGAACCGGACCAACGGGATACACAGAAAAACAGAAAAGATGACAGCGCTACTAAATTTAGAGGAAATAGTTGATTTTCGCCCTTCTGTTTCTATCATTTTTTAATCAAATGTACTGTATTTGTTATTGAAATGTTTTGTCTTAATATATCTTACTAAATTTTTCTATTTCATTGAAAATTGCTACTTGCTACTTGCAATGATTTTATTGCAACAGTACAAGTGATAGTATGTCTATAGTGTGGCAAACTTTGGGTCAGCAATTAATAGGTTAATGGTTAACACCACAGCTGATCCAATTTCATTCCTTTTAAAAGACACTTCCCCGCCAGGGAATTTTCTCTACCTTCTGATGAAATCATCCTAGGTGATGATGAAACGCGTCAAGGCTTTCATTTGATGTGACATTTGCATCAGACCCTGTGCAAGTATATTGTACCAATGCCATCTACTACCCTCCACATTCAACTGCTGCTAAGTCGGCACGCAAGCACAATTTAATATCGGATAGCCAACTAAAACCAACAGCATAACGCTTTGCCTCTATAGTGGTACACAGAGGACGGTGTAGGCTTTTCCCCACCCCCTGCCGTAGTGAACAGCTACAGGCACGGCAGGACCCGACAGGAGCCGTGCGTAATTGTGGGCATAACTTCGGAGGACTGCCGTTGCGGACCACGCTACTCTATTCAGGCCGTTTGTACTCCTGGCTGAAGCCGTGGGTAGCTGCGGCTGTGTCTGTGTGGGACTGCTGATACGGCCCTCGCTGACCGCTACAAACCAGACAGACATATGGGCAGGACTGGAGGTAACCTTTAATAATACCGCTATTAAACTGTAATATCCATCTTTACATTAGCCCCATTCCTCGAGTTGTGGATTACATCAACGAACTGAGGATGTCAGGCCATACTTTGGTCTTATAAAAAGAACTGAGGGGCGATTACACTGTACTCGCTACATATATAGCTGGATTATCCTCAACTAAGCACAGCTGACTGTCCCAAACATAAATCCCTACTTTCCATTCATAAGGGTCTTTAACATCTAAGTTGGCTACGGTGGCGAGTAGAGGACTTTGCATCCTAACAACCCTACCAACTAGGAAGTTTAACAGGCACCCATAACTCCTTTATATCAAAGGAGAAGACTGTATATTGTTGGTTTCTATTGACTTCTGAGGCATCTGTTTTTTATTGTATTCCTATAAGCCTGTAGTTGTCTGATCAACAACTAACAATAATATTAGGTTCACATCATTGTTTCACAATTGCATTTTAATCAATTTTAAATAAATGTAAATTTATCTTATACATGCTTATATCCTAAGCGCTGTCGTTTACTTATTTTTATTTTATCAACGGGATACACGTCACGGACAGGATAGTATACTAGGAGGTACACCCAGACTACCATGGTGCTAGGAGCTAGACTTCAACCAACTGACTGTCACAGACAGGATGATATACCACATGTCACACACTGAATACCACAATACAGGAAACGGGTAAGCCCCCAGTGGTATATGGATTATTACTAACTCAGCATTTACTGCCATTATACTTGAAAGTGAGCTTTGCTCGTTTCAAAGTGGACATTGTCTTATAAACTGATATATCTGGACGGTGCTCCCATATACTAAATGTTACTGGAAGTTTTCAGCATTACAAACCACAGTTTTAATATTTTATGGTCTGTAGTGTGTATATTGCCTACTTATGTGTTTATATTAGATGCAATAAACATTTAATGATGTTTTTATACTGATTACATCTGTTTCAAAAGGCAGTGTTTAGCAGAGTGTACTTTCAATCCAGCATATTAACTTTTTTAGATTTTTGCTTTTTAATTGTTTCAAATATATTTTTGGAGTGACTGAATCATGTGCTGCTTATTTGTGTTTGACATTTTTCAGTGGTTTGCCAAACCTTATCAGCAGTGGGAAAGTGTTAATATACATTCTCTATTTGCATTACTTCTAGTTATATATATTTTTACTTTTAAATAGTTATTGAAAAAAAATATATATTATGCTGCATCCTTTTTGAGCACCTGCAGGAGGTTTTTTTCACTCTTATGGTGGCCATACACTGGGTCGATTATCGATCCAAGCAGGGAGTGTCCCGATAAATGGGACGATTACCCGCCAGGGAACCATACAACTCTCCTGCAGGGATCGATAATGCTAGCAGAAAAGGGAAGCACTTAAAGGATAGGAAGCCATTGAGCAAGCATGCTGATAATAATACCAAATATTCATACCAGAGCATTTCTGGTGCGTTTATCTGGCGTTTGAAAAATTGATCTTCTCTACTAACTAGAGCGAATATTTGCCTGATCACCCGATAATTGGATGATTGGGCCGATATTCGCTCCAGTGTATGGCCAGGTTTAGGGGCTGATTTAGAGTTTGGGAGTAAGTGTAAGTGTATAGCTCAGCTAAACCATTTTATTACATTTTTTGAACAGTAACAAGACGGCATAGTGGTTCCAGTACATATCCTGAGAAGCACTAGAAACTAATCAAACCTAAAAATAAATTGCCTAAAGCAGTAAACATATAAAAATGTAAGTATAGACTGTATGGGGACATTAAAAAATCACAAACCCCATTGCAACAGAGACCATTAAGCTTATATAATAAATTTATCACATACATTTTCTATATAGTAGGTAAGAAGGAATTAATGAACAATCAGGAAAAGAAGAAGGTGATATTTTTCAAACAATAACATACCTTAAAGGTTTTCAACCTAATGAGTTAAAAAGTATAGTAAACCTGCAGTTATTGATGTAAACATAATACACCGTCAATATAGCAGCCACAGTTTACAAAGGTTCCAAATTAAACCTTTGACTCTCATCCTAAGGGTATATGTTATCCATAAATATACAAGCAATTATGGAAGGTTATGCAGTTGTAAGAATTCTTTAGAATGTGAGGGATATGTAAAAAAAAAAAGTACAGTACCATTGTCCACCACTCTCAGCTTAGCAGGGTAAAGGAGAGCAAATCGTTGGTTACGATTTATTAAACACTGGCAGACTTCAGAAAATGCTTTACGTTTTTGAGTGACTTCGATCGAGTAATCCTGAAAGATCAGTATAGTTTTACCATCTACTATCAGGCTGCGAGTCTGACGGTATGTTTGGAGCACTTTTTCTTAGCCCTGAAATCTAGAAACTTGGCTATGGCAGGCCTAGGGTGCTTTGTGTGGATCCGGTCTCTCAGCTCCCATCCTGTGAGCTCGCTCAACTTGCAATTCATTGGAGGGATCATAAATACCCAGAGCTTCAGGGATTGTGATAAACTCCAGTAAGTGGAAGCCATTGACAGTCTCTGGAATTCCAATAAAGTCTAGCTTACTAGTTATGCCTATTCCTGTTTTCAAGCTCATCTACCTTATTAGAAAGCTCAGCAATTTCTTGCGCTTGGGTGGTAGAAAGGGCTAGTAGGGATAGCACAGTATCTTCTGTGTCACTGGTTCTCTGCTCCAGAGCAGCCATATGGGTAGAATTTGCCTCAGTTTTGTTAAGGGGCACATATCGTCTAATGGGGGAGGGGAGGCGAGGCCCAGGCTGAATTCAACTAAGATGCTTTATTCCGTCCCATCCTAGTGCTCTGGGAGGAAGTCGATTTATAGGGGAATGCCTAAGTATCCAAAAATTGGTCCATTACAGGACGCATAAATAGATAAAATAGGTAGTTTTCCTAGAGAAAGTGATGGAGTGGCTAAACCATTTTATACACAAAGTACAGTAAGGAACGATATTAATTTCATTCTTCTGCATGCTGGGAAAATCCTTTACTTTTGCACATAGAACTCAAATACTGCATAGCTTTATACTTAATCTCAAAACTAATTCTGCTTTCACAATTTACATTTGGCTTCCCTGCAGTTCAACATGGTATTGCTCAGGTTTACACTTAAACCTAACCAAAAAAAAGGTGTAAGTACAGCTCTGAATCAGCCCCTTAATGAGCACCCAAGGATTTCACATTAGTGTCTACTTATAAGGTAAGAGTGGAGGGTGTGGGTCGCCGCTGCAAATGGCCCTTTTTCAAAAGAGACGTTCTCTCCCAGCCAGTTCCGAACTTACTGGGAAATCGATTGCTTTTGCCTTGTAGAGGCACAGCAATTGATCCCTGCAAGAGAAAAGACAGTGCTGAGAATGGTGAGTATAAATTAAACCCCAACATTTACCCTAACCCTCCCTGCCCCGCAGCCTCACCCTAAAACTCCCTTCCCCGCAGCCTCACCCTAAGACTCCTATCCCCGCAGCCTGATCCTAAGACTGTCTATCCATTAACCTAACCCTCCCTTTTCATTACTCTAACCTTAACGCTCAACTTTCATTACCCTAACCCTAACCCTCCCTTCCCTGCAGCCTAACCCTAAAATTCCCCAGAGAGTGTTACTACCTTTTCCGGTCCACCGTGTTTCTGAAAAATGAATGGGTAAGTATGCCGATCCCCAAACTTACCCATTCTGAACAAAACATTTCTAAAATGGCTGTCTTTTCAAAATATATACAGTTAGTTTTTAGCTGTCTCTACTCCTAAAAGCAGCATTTGGAGTCAGTGACTCCCACCGGGGGTGGACACGTCAAAGGAAAAAATAACTGTAGCACTAAAGTCCTTCAAATTTAATATATAATGATTAAGATTATGTCCACAATCGTAATACTACAAATAATAAAATATAGTTTATCACAAATTGCCATAAAACAAGGTACACCATATAGAAAAACAACAATAAACATCATCTGTGGTAGTGATGAAGAGTATTCACATAAAATCACCAATAAAGATGAAGCAAACAAGTAGTAGCACTATCAATTTTGATTTAGCAACTTGGTAAACATATAAACAGAAACAATTGCTTGAAGGTGACATACTGTAACAACTGAAATGTGTGTTGATTGTTCATTGAACTGCTGCAGCAGAAATATACCTTTAATAAACAATAACAGAGATAAGCTGTAAAGGAAAACTTGAATAGTGGAAATCCGTGCATCAGCTAAAGCATGGAGACTGTGACTAAAAACTAAGTTAGTACGAAAGGCTAGTCAACAAGTTCTATTCACTAGTAATAAGCACAGCTGAAGGCAAACAGTAGTAGGTGCTCAAAACTTAGTAAAGATTCCAGTAACAGTGGTTAATACTCAAACCATGGAAGATCTTACTTTATGAATGGGTGAGCATGCGATTCGCATACTCACCCATTCATTTTCGGAAGCGAAGCCGTCGGGGACTTAAGGCTAGGCTGTGGGGGGCACTTAGGGTTAGGCTGTGGGGGGACGTACGGTTAGGCTGTGGGGATGGGATTTAGAGTAAGGCTGCAGGGGGGGAAATTAGGGTTAGTTTCAGGGAGTAGGGTCCCTTACCTTTCAGAACATCGGGGATCGATTGCTATGCCTCATCAAGGCATGAGCAATCGATATCCCAGCCAATTCGTAACTGGCTGGGAGCAAATGGCCCTATTAAAATAGAGCAGTTCGCAACAGAGACCCACACTCTCAGAAAACAACCCCTTTTGGAAAGCGGAGCATGTGTAGTCGTTGCTTTCCCAGGATGAACCTGGATCCAGAAATCAATGGTGGGGTGGAACTTCTCACCCGGCAGAAGCACTTCGGCTATGTGGGAGGGGGGAGCACAGTAAGTGCTGGCTTCACCTACTCCCATTTTACTTACGGACGGTGCAGAAAATTTGTAGGTACATCTTTACAAGCAGGGTGGCCTCCCTTTACTCATATGAATTTGTGGATGTAGTGGAGATCCGGCATCGGGCCTCTGGTCTAGATCCAGTCTATAGTATGTTTTACAATATATTAAGATACCACCTACAGTCTACAGTTGAGCATCTGACAAGCAAAAACTGTACCCAGTTCAATGTTTTCCACCCATCTATTAAAATATAAATCCCCACAGAGAAAGGGGGAAAACTCAGCTACCAGAAGATATATTTTATTATCACACCCAAAAGGAAATGTAAGTCTAGGCTAAATAGGGCTCTTATAGATGTTCCTTCTTAAATAAATGATTTAAGTACTGCTCTCTTTTTTACTTTGATCATGTAATGTGCAGTGGTACATAGGGACTGCTCCAGACCTACACCGCCCATCAATAACTACATTTTTGGCCGTTCTGCGCATGCGTAATCCATGATTCAGGGTTCACTGAAGGGGCGTGCTGCGCCGTAACTACATTGTAGTTATGGAAGGTAGGTGGGGGGAGGAAGGGTAATTAGGTAGTGAGGGCAGGGTTTAACAGATTACGCTCCTGTGTGAGCGTAGTTACACACAGTTACGCCGGCTGAGGTTAGGGTAGCCTTCAGCCAGCGTAACTGTGTGTAACTACGCTCACACAGGGGGAGTGACAGGGGGAGTGCACCAGAACTACGCTGGCCATACTTACAGACAGCGGCCCAGCGTAGCTCTGGATCAGGCCCATATAGCATATATGAAGGAGCATATGTTCTTTTTTGATTACATAGTATTAGTACAGTATTATGCATACTTAAATAAGATTCCAAAAGACATTCATAAAAATGTGAAGAAATATTTAACCCTTTATGAAATGACTAGTTGTATAAAAAACATCAATTATAAGCAGACATTTCATTACATTACAGTTTAATTGCAATGCCTTAAAAGAAAACTAAATCAGTTTAGTTGCAGAATATGTAGATGAAGCAATGTAATTAGTTTGAAGAATAAATTATTGTTATTGCTGAATAGATTATTGTTTCCTGGTGTAACGACAATAAAACATCTATTTTTGTTTTTTTATTAGAGGCTACAAGATGCAGCAGTCTACAATTACCCGAGGCTGCAAATACTGACAGCTGCAGAACTTTTTTTTTAATGGCTGTGGAACTTTGCTTGATTGTTCATTATTTGTGTTTGAAACAGACAAATGGAACCATGTGTTGGGAGAAAAACAGTCCATTTAAATTATATAGGCAATCATGTGCTTAGCATATAACATCACAAATCAATGATGGAATATAAACATGTTCCACCGGATCTATAATTATGGGTATACTCCGTATGTTAGCCTTTATTGCGGAGGCTAGCATACAGGAATTGGAATCTTTACTTACGCATGTAGTACAGAGCACTCCTACTCTCCTACATGCAGAAGGGAATTCCATGCCCAGGACCCTACCATACATATTGGGCTTAGCCAACTGTACAATTACCATAGCTAATCCCACACACCATGGGGCCTGATCCAGACCTACGCTGGCTGGTGTTAAACCGCCAGCCAGCAACGTAAGATCGACTTAAAAGCCGTTCTGCGCATGCGCCAGGCAGATGTTGCCCGGCGTTACTACGGGAACGCCCGATCATGGATCCGTAGCTTCAGCATAGTAACGCGTAGTTCCTACACTGAGGTTAGTGCAGATAGGCGGGGGAGGGAGGGAAATGAGGCTGGGAGGGCAGCGTTATCGAACTAACACTGCCGCCCCAGCGTATTTACACTCCCTTATGCCGGCTGAAGTTAGGGTAGCCTTCAGCCGGCGTAAGGGAGTGTAAATTACGATGGGGCAGGGGGAGTGTCAGGGGGAGTCCCACTATGTACATTGAGCGTTAGTACACTCAGTGCTACATCGTAGGTCTGGACCAGGCCCCATGTATATCTCATACGCATGGTGAGTGGGCCAGTTACCCCATGCGGAGACTGAATTCTGCATCGGTCAGAGGAGATCCTATACAGAATTCCTTTTTACTGCACATGCTATTATGGACGTGTCATACAAAAATAGCCTGTCATTAGGCACTCTGGATCAGGCCTGTTGCCACAATAGGAACTCATTAGGACTTCCTGCGCTGCAGAGCACAGCCAAGTACCATCTTTAAATCCCTAATATGCTAGCAATACATGTGAGATAACAATGATCAAACCCTAATATAAACCACATATTATAGTAATTGGAATTCCCAGACATATGATATACCCCACATATGCTTTATATAGTGTGCAATGGCCATAGATGTGTAACGTAAGGGAGACAGGAAAGGGGATTTGTAATGGACGGGTGATAGGGAGAGAGATGTGTAATGTAAAGGTTACAGGGAGGGAGATGTGTAAATGTAAGGGGGACAGGGGGCAACATGTATATGGAGGGCGGTATGTCATTGGGGGGAGACACTGAAAGGCAGATGTATAAGAGAGGAAGAGAAATATGTAATTTGGGGGTGGGGTGGATATAAAGGTGACTTTCATAAAAGAAATACCCAACAATCAATATTCATTTAAGTAAAACAACAGTTAATTTTTGCAAAAAAGGGATTTTCCCTTATCCTCAGGGACAAACAACAAGAGTACTCTTGTTGTTTGTC